>WBNM01019152.1:0-24670 GCA_013399055.1 Ramphastos sulfuratus | reverse complement strand
TCAAACCAGCACACCTGTCCAGATTCCTTTGCAAAACCTTCCTACCGAGTTTAGTGTCATCTGCAAACTTACTGAGGGTACACTCAATTCCCTCTTCCACATCATTGATAAAGAGATTAAAGAAACCAGCTTCTTGCATCAGCAAACTCAGTCTCTATTGCAATCAGATAATTTTTAGCTTCTAGGGACCAACATACCCAAGCATCTGAAAAATATCTGACTTTTACATCATGCATGCTGCTTTGCAGATTTTTAGTGTTTCCAAGGAATGGATGAGTAAGCTTAGAACATACACTAAAATATTCTTCCTATAGTTCAAGGTTATTTTCATTCTGGGCATTCAAATTCTTTCTTTTTCCACCTTTCTTAGCATTTCAATTGCACTTCATCTTGGATGACTAAGAAGGAAATACTTTTTGCAGAAGAGTAAATCGTCATCTCAGTGTAAAACAATGTAAAATATTTTAGCTTAGGGAAACACAAGCCTAGCAAAAATGGAAGAGAAGATCTTTGTTTTGTTGTTTGGTTTTTTTTTTTTCCTATATCCTCTCTGAGAAGAGGAATTTCTGGTTTTGCTTTCTTGAAGGTCTTGCAATGACAGGACAAGGGGCAATGGGTTTTAACTGGCAGAGAGGAGACTGAAACTGGATGTTAGGAGGAAGTTCTTTACAGTGAGGGTGGTGAGACACTGGCACAGGTTGCCCAGGGAGGTTGTGGCTGCTCCCTCCCTGGAGGTGTTCAAGGCCAGGTTGGACGAGGCCTTGAGTTACCTGTGCTAGTGGGAGGTGTCCCTGCCTATGGCAGGGGGTTGGAACTAGATCTTTGAGGTCCCTTCCAACCTTACCATTCTATGATTCTAAGATTTTACGTAAAGAAAAAAAGAAAAATATCAAATTGTACACAAATCCTTCATAACTTGTTAATCACTTATGAATTGATCTTAAGCAGTCTTTAAAATATGTGAGAAGTAGTAAAAAATTAGTGTACAGAACAGTAACAAACAGTAGTAATGAGTCAGAACAAGACAGATAGCTTTAAAGTTTTATTTTTAACTCTGTGTGGCACTTTTCTTCTATGTTTGCAGGATCTTGTATTGCCATCTTGGACCTTCATTTAGAATCAAGTCATAATCCTGTCAAGTCTGAGTAAGTGGAATGATCCTAGAATTGCTCAAAACACTTGTGTAGAGTAAGAAGTGTTTTTCAAAATCATAAGAAAGTGTTTTTGTAAATGGAATCAGTGACAGGAAGACAAACTGTCAGATTTTTCAGAATGGAATTAGGTAATGAGAATGGGTTTCCCAGGAATAGCTTAACTGAGGGCTTTGGGTCACTGTGTGTGCTCATGGAACTCTGTTGTTGACTACTAAGGCTGGTGAATTGCATAGGGACACAGAGAGTTAATGGCCTCAGGTCTGAAGATACAAGATGTTAGGAAGCACAAGTGGCTGAAACCACTGTTTGGGGTTATGCTCCGAGGTTGAGTTGGATGACTATGTTCTGGAAATTCCCCCTCACCTGTAGGTACAAGAGCTTTGGAGAAGTCTGTTGCTTCAGTGCTCAGTATTTATATGGATAAGGAGTAAGGGCAACTGTTCAGGACAGGCTGGGACACGAGTACATTAAGGAATCAGAAAGAGAGAAGCATTTGAATCTCTTGGGAGACTTCTAGCTTGCCCCTGTAAATATGAGCTGACATCCTCTCTCTTTCTCCTTCATGGGCATTTTGCATGAAGTGTGGAGGTATAGATAGATAAACCTCTTTTCACTCATATTTTTTAAGCCTCAAGTCACTAAGTATTGTAACCCATAAATGGCAATGGCATTTATGAGTAACAATACTTAGCTTTCTTGAAGGTCATGCAATGACAGGACAAGAGGCAATGGGTTTAAACTGGCAGAGATTTAGACTGGATGTTAGGAGGAAGTTCTTTGCAGTGAGGGTGGTGAGGCACTGGCACAGGTTGCCCAGGGAGGTTGTGGCTGCTCCCTCCCTGGAGGTGTTCAAGGCCAGGTGGGATGAGGCCTTGAGTAACCTGTACTAGTGGGAGGTGTCCCTGCCTATGGCAGGGGGTTGGAACTAGATGATCTTTGAGGTCTCCTTCCAACCTTACCATTCTATGATTCTAAAGTGCAGCAGGATTCATTTGACATGTTCGATGAACTGCAGTGTGCCTTTCAACTACAGGGTACTTTATAGATTCACAGAAGAGAGAATTGTCTACCTCCTTCTACAGAACACATATTTTTGCCATGTACACCTGCTACTGACAGCTACTTCCTCGGGATGTTGCCATGTTATGACTTCAGAGGAATTCAAGGGCTGAGTGGCTGAGATTATTAACTACCCTTTTGTTTTCTTCATGGTCACAGTGCTGAACCACTACCCTGAACAAAACCTGACAAAGATAAGGAGTGACATACCTTTTCTTTTCAGGCTTACTCTGACCTTACCCTTCCTTTACAAGGCTGCTTTGTAGGGTGATGTAGCTTTGGTAGCTAGACACCAACTTCAGACAATCGAATCAATCTTTTATTTATCTTGATGATAAACTGGATTGCTGTGGGAAAAAATTATTTGCCTTGAACACCTTAATTTATGATCAGATCCTTACACACCATCAAGTGAGGCAAAATTTGCTGGGGGAACACTGTGTATGAAGGAGGCCTTGCACAGGGAATGCCTGGAATTTGATGAAAATATACATACTGAGCTATCATCATACCTGACTAATTTACACTTGTTTATATTCTATTTCTTGCAGCCTCGTTTGAGCACTGCAGAACTGATTCTAATAAAAACCCTTTGCAGGTTCTTCTTCCCTCCACGCACTTAACTCATGATTGCAAAAATTGTTACCACTTTTGATTATGATCTTTAATTAGCAGGAAAATATATGTGTTGAATTCTTTAGTTAATGTGCCTTTTCTTTGTCGTGTCTTGACAGCTTTTACATTAACAGATTATTTTTGTAGACCTATAGACCCTAGACAGCCTCAGACAGAGTTGTTTAAAGACTTCTGTTAAACACTTTGCCATCTGATGATCTTAAAGCACCATGTGCTACCCAGAATTTTTCACTCCCAGGTGTTTCCTAGCCACTAGCCTGTCTCTTCTGCTCACTTTATAGCTTAATAAATCTTTAAGAGCATTCTTTCCTAGTGGAACAAGTGCAAAAAGAGAGGAGGAGATAACATCTCTGCACAGCCTGTCTGTCAGATGCCAAATGTGGCTTGAGGCCAAAATCATAGAATCATAGAATGGTAAGGTTGGAAGGGACCTCAAGGATCATCTAGTTCCAACCTCCTGCCATAGGCAGGGACACCTCCCACTAGTACAGGTCACTCAAGGCCTTGTCCAACCTGGCCTTGAACACCTCCAGGGAGGGAGCAGCCACAACTGCATGACATTCTAGATTGATCCTGGGGCTGCTCAGTTGGTTTTCCATGGGCAAAAGCTTAATCTTTATGCGGTTCTCAAAGAGCCTTCACTTGCCTCATAGAAGTACCTCAGGACTTCTATGTTTGATCTAGTGTCTCAAGCCTACATTTTTGGAGAGTAAAACAGCTCAAGGCATTCTCAGAAGGGCTCCAGCACCCTTGGCAGGGCCTTTGGGGCTGTAGACAGCAGGATTTAAGGGTGTCCTATGGGCTGCCCAGGGAGGTGGTAGAGCTGCCATCCCTGGAGGTGTTCAAGAAAAGACTGGATGAGGCACTTAGTGCCATGGTCTAGTTAATTGGCTAGGGCTGGGTGATAGGTTGGAGGGGATGAGCTTGGAGGTCTCTTCCAACCTGGTTGATTCTATGACCCAGCTTCTATAGTACAAAGACTGCATTCTGCGGTGAGCTTTAGATGGAAGGATACCTGTTCTCCTGTGCAAAACTAAGACCCAGTTGGGGTCTGGGCCTGTGGAATTTACTACCAGGTTGTAATGTGAGAAAAAGAAGTCTCTTTGACTGGACCCATTCGTGTTATTTGGGACATAGTGCAGTCCCTGTTCGATCAGCTCCAAGGCTGCCACCTGAGTCAGCCTGTAAGGCTGAGTACAGCTGCTGATCAAGTGTGATCCCTGAAGTTCTCTGCCATTGTTGGAGTCTATCAAGATGTGAAGATGTAGATAGGTTCCTGGGGTTTAGGTTTTGAGTGATTGTTTTGCTGTGACTTTTTGTCCAACTTGATGACATGATGGTGTTTATAATTGCAAGCCCTGTGGTTAGGTATTTCTGAATGCATGACATTTATCAGCTCTAATGAGCAAATAAGCATCTAACCACTGTAGCAAGAGATGCTCCTCAGATCTTTAAACAGCAATAAATAATACAGCCACAATGGAGTTTTCAGACTGGAGCAACTGCCCCATATGTCATCATATCCACACAAGAAATAATTTAAAATAATTCTAAATACTTTATGTCATCACTGGTGGTGGCAAAATAATTTTGCATCATTCATTTGCTGCAGTACTTAATTATCCTTAGTGCTTCTGGAAGGAATAATTGTTATCAGACAGTGACTATAATGAGACTGCATTGTTACACATTTAATTGCCATCAGGAATTTCCCAATCCAAACCAAACTAGAATCTATGCAGTGGAGGAGTGTTTGCAATGGAGTAACAAAATTTGTTCAAGGGATGGTGTCGACTATCATCAGAATAGAGATGAACATCAACAGCTATATGAATATATTACTACTTATGACACCAAGCTGTGTGGCACAGTCGACTTGATAGAGGGCAGGGATGCCATCCAGAGGGACCTGGACAGGCTGGAGAGGTGGGCCCAGGCCAACCTCATGAAATTCAACAAGGCCAAATGTAAGGTCCTGCACCTGGGTAGGCACAGTCCCATGCGCAGCCCAGACAGCAATCGAGTGCTGCGCTGCAGCAAGAGCAGTGCGGCCAGCAGGGCAAGGGAGGGGATTCTGCCCCTTTGCTCTGCTCTCCTCAGACCCCATCTGGAGTACTGTGTGCAATTCTGGAGCCCCCAGCACAGGAAGGACATGGAAGAGTTGGAGCGGGTCCAGAGGAGGGCCACANGAAGAACTTTTTAGGATGTCAGGTGGTTGATAGGACCTGGGGCAATGGAGCAAAACTAGAAGTGGGTAGGTTCAGATTGCAGGTTAAGAAGAAGTTGTGCACCATGAGGTTGGAAGCCTCATCCCTGAAAATGAAGGCCAGCCTGGATGTGGCTCTGAGCAACCTGATCTAGTGTGAGGTGTCCCTGCCTGTGGCAGGGGGGTTGGAACTGGATGATCCTTAAGGTCCCTTCCAGTTCTATGTTTCTATGATTATGACAGTGTCACAGAGGGAAGTCTGGAAGCCAGCAGCAGAGTACTTCTCCTGGCAGGTGAATTGGAGCTAGATGATCCTTGAGGTCCCTTCCAGGTGTGAAAATTCTGATTCCATGACTTTTTCCATAGGGTTTGGTGTGGGGTTTTGTTTTTTGTTTTTTTTTTTTTTTTTTTTTAAAATTTATTTTTAATTCTAGCAATGAGAAGTGAGGATTTCCTCTGGAACATTTCCTTTTGATATTTTCTGACCACTCCTGAAAAAAAAAAAATCCCTTAATCAAAACCCATTTGAAATAAACTAAAAAAAGAAATCCAGATACTCTGCTTCTAAATAAGAGTATTGACTCAGGGGTTTATTGCAATTCAACAACTTCATCTGAAATATTTATTCAGATTGGTGTTCCTGACTGTCCCTACACTGGAATGATCTCAACTGAGTGCACTGATAGGGGAAAAAAAAAAAAAAAAGAGAGATTTTCAGAATGTTGTAGTTCTGTTTTAAACAGCAAGCTCTTTCCAGCACAGTTGGAATAATACTTAATATTCCTAGAGCCACAGCACTTTTTGAGGCATCCTTGAAAACAAGATGCCACATCTCAAGGACTTATCTCCAGACTTGCATCCTTGCAAATTAATCTTTTCAATTTCTTTTTCTTGCTTGTCAACTTTTTGTGCTGCTCTTTTGGCTAAATGAGTTGTTTATACCTGTCACACTTCATTTAGCTTTAAGTAGGCATTTAAGCTGTGTTGTTACTTTCCTTTTTTTAAAGAGACTTGTAAATCTGGCATCTCTGTAGGGGCAGAAAGGATTACAATGGCAGTCCTGACAGCATAAATGATTAATGGCAGGCTCTCAGGAGCACACTTGTGTGTTCACAGTGTGGGTATCATTATATTTACCGAGATGGCTGTTAACAAAGTGTCAGAAATGAAGAAACTGTGAGCATCCTTACTACTTTCATCAAATTTCTAGTGTCTGTTACCCTTTGTGAGCCTACAAATACTAGCCAGGAGTCTGGGAAGTGAAGGAAAGATCCTGATTAGAGCACAGACTTCATGGTCAATTGCAGTGCTTTGGTTTGAAAAAGCAGAAAAAAAAAGGAGCACAACAATGAACTTTTCTCAAAACTGAACCTGCCTCCAGAGCAGCAGTTGAGTACTTCAGCTGATGAGCAGTAGGAAAGCAGTTAGCATGCCATCAGCTCTGAGCAGGTGGGAGCCAGGGGGCTTTTAACTGGAGAAGCTAAAAGAAAGCAAAGAGGCAAGAAGAGCTTTTGCAGTGTCTGCTTAGACTGTGCAACTCTGGATCTTTTAGGCTCCATGTGTAAGAGGTCTGAGAGAGATGCTTAGCATTTCTGAGTCCCTTTCTGCATAGTGTTCCCTGACTAACTAACTGTAAACTAACCCAGACTGCTGGGTTATCACCACCCAGTGTCTCATAAGATCATAGAATAGTCCAGGCTGGAAGGGACCTGTAGTGTTCATCCAGTCTGGCCCCCTTGCAGTCAGCAGGTACACCCCTACTAGCCCAGGTCACCCAGGGCCCCATCAAGCCTCACCTTGAATGTCTCCAGGGAAAGGGCCTCAACCACCTCCCTGGGCAACCTGCTCCAGTGCTCCACCACCCTCATAGTAAAGCACTCGTTCCTAACAGTCAACCTAAATCTGCTCTTGTCAAACTTGAACCCATTACCCCTTGTCCTGTCACTGCAGGCCTTTGTAAACAGCTCCTCTCTGTCCTTCCTGTAGGCCCCTTCAGGTACTGGCAGGCTGCTATTAGGTTCCCCTGGAGCCTCCTCCTCTCCAGACTGAACACCCCCAGCTCCCTCAGCCTGTCCTCATAGCAGAGGTGCGCCAATGCCCGGATGATTTGTGGCCCTCCTCTGGACCCATTCCATCAGGTCCACGTCCTTCCTATCTTGCAGGTAAAATGGAATCCTTCCACCACTGCCTCTTTGTTTTCCTACTCTCCTTGTATATCACATACCCCCAAAAGTGCTGCTTCTGTTTTTTATTCTTTTTTTCCTATGAGCCCTTTGTCAGTGGTCTTGTCACTCCCCAAGAGAGCCTTTTGCTGCTACAACAGGCAAGGAGATTACCCTCTCATGCTTGGGACAGCTGGAATTGAGATGGGGTCAGAGGGGAGGAAATGGAGATGCTATCCCCAGAGACAACCCCAGCCTCTGACAGTCATCTTGTCCCTGCTCTGTGCTGGTGGAGAGCACAGAAAACCCCTCAGCCTTCTGCTTGGGCTGATGAATTAGCTCCCTGCCTTTGTTGCACCTGGCACGTTCCTGGGGTCACAGGAGGGCTCTCTCGATGCTTGTAGTATGATGTCCCTGGCCACTGTGTGCATGAAAGAGGAGCTGGTGAGGGGGAGGGAAAGATGTCAAGTTTAATGTCACCTCAATGGAAAGCAGGGCAGGAAAAATGAGGTTGGAGGAGGGAGATAAGAAGGGATCTCCTGGGTCACGGCGTACACTACTGAGATAGGCAAACAAGTATAAATCAATTAATTAAAGAGGAAGTAAGTGAAAGTAAGATAATGAAAGATTAATTAATTGATAATTAATTACATAACAAATAACTTCTACAATTAGATTAATTGATTAGAAATGACATCTATTGATTAAATTGCAATCAAATATTAAGTCTGGTTGGTGAGTTTGCAGTCAGTTCTTTTCTTTATTTTGCTTGATAACTGCAGATCTTCCTGAATTTCAGCCTCAATTAATTTGTGGCCATATTTAGCCAGTTTGTTCTTATTCCCCTTTAGAGATGAGAGAGTATGTTTAGCTTGACTTGGTACCTCAGCTGCCTCAGATGTACTTTGTGCATTCCAGATGCAGAAGTGTAAGAGGTTACCACGCTCATCTGCCTTTCCCTTTTAGAATAAAACCAGAAGCCCAGCAGTGAGAAGGCTGGGCTGCCAACACGGTGCTCTTTGCCAGGGAGTTCAGTACTGCCTTACATCCCCTCAACCTCTTTTGTCAGTGACAAATTAACCCTGGACTCTTTAGTCTGTGCATTCTACTTGACTGATAAAATGGAAAGAGATTAGGTACCTTGTGGGAGAGACCAGCTGCCAGACGTGCAACGTGACTTTTCCTGGTTCCTTGTGTGACATGCACAACTTGCAGCTCCTGGTCCTACAGAGAGGTATTAGTCTGCAGAAGAATCAGAAGGTAGCTGGTATGGTTGTGGCCAATATCTTGGTAGGCATTTCCTGCCTGCGTTATGATTAGCCTAAACCACTTCACTGTGTTTAGCCTCACATCCTGCAAGTACCAAGATCTCATTTATTCAGCTGGCGTGTGGGATTCTGAGCCTATCCAGTGGCATTTGCAAGATATTTTATGGTAACAGCAATTATTATAACCATCCCAGTCAGTAGCAGGCTTGAAGCCTACTGTTTCCATTGACATAGTTGATCTAACTGCAGAATAAGTCACATGTGAACAGCTGGACTGAAAAAAAAAACACCCACAGATGTTGCTTAATAGAAGCCTGAGTAAGTCCACCCACTGCTGGTACATTTAGTCCTCCTAGAGGAGGCAGGTGTATAATCTAGGAAATTTTCCAGTTCAGCCCTTAGAGACATGAATCATTAATGTTTAGTGCAAAGAAACAGTGTCCTTTTTACCCATGAGGGGAAAGAGACCACAAACACAGAAAAAAGGGCTAGGACATCTGCGAGAGAGCTCACGAGCGGATCACAGCCAGTTTTTCTTTGTGCCAGAGCTAGCTACTGGTTTTCAGCATAAGAAATAACACACCAGTCTCTCCCAATACTCTGACAGATTTGTTCATGTCTTATCTAGAGCACCCATGCTGTCTGCAAGCCAGGGTCGGAGGCATCAGGCTGTGAATCAACTGAAACAGCTAGGCACTTCTGCTACCGGCAGCTCTGCGAAGTGTGCTGCACCAGTTTTGCTTGAGGAAAGCAGGCTCGGGAACTCGCTTGGGGTCTGTATGGCTCCAAGGAGTGGTGGCACACACGGCAAGCCCCTTTGTCACCTGCCTGCCTTCTTGTTGTGCCTGGAGAGGGAGACAACCCTAGCTTTGCCCATCACAAGAGTGACAAAAACAGCGCTCTGGGTGAGTGAGGACAGATGATGCTTACTAAGCCACGCAAAACAGCAAGAGATTCATTGCCCTGTGTCCAAAAAGGAAAAGGCTTCTAGGACAAAGCCCAAAGAAGTAATTCACACACAGAGCCCTGTATGTTCCTGTGACTGTTTACATTTAGCCTGTGCCCGAGGGCTAAACTAAAGCAGTAGATCTAGTACGAGATGACCCCTCCCCAGGAGAGAATGAGAACTGGAAAAAGGAGCAAAGACCTTTGGGTTGAAATGAAAACAGATTTAAGAAAATAGGTAAACCAGTACCAGTATAAAGTATGTATACCTGATTATACCATACTTTATAGCAGTACAAAGTATGCATACCTGATTAATTCTGTGTGAAGTTATATTCAGCACAGTGAGCATACAGCCATCACAATAAACAGGAAAACAGTCCTCAGGAGAAGGAGCAAGGTCAGGAAAAACACAAGCAGAGAATCCCTCATCCTTAGTAAACCTCTCTCTTTATAATGAGTGTGGAGTTTAAGGCCTGGGATACATCTGTAGCAAACTCAAGTCAGCTGCTCTGGGTGACTCAGAACTCTTGATGGCCTGCAGACCATGGCTGGCCTAGGATTCTGTCCCAGCAAAATCAGAACACCCTGTCGTAGGGCTGAAAATTACTAAGTAAAATGACAGCCCAATAAAAGAAATGGAAAGCTACTTTATTTTTCCTCATTTTCTTTCTTAATCTTTCCCAAAGTTGGAGCATTTTATAAAAGCATAGTGGCTAAAACCTCAACCAAGCTGCCAACTCCTTGCAGCAGGCAATAGGGGCACTGAGAAAGTCTGAAATGGCCATCCTCAGCTTTTCACATAAGGGTTTTCAGCCAAAAGCCATTAGATTTTAGGTGGTACTGGAAGACCTGAATTGTGTGACCTTGGAAAATGAGATTATTTTGCCTATGTAAACTGGTATTTTCTCTATGTGCTACAACTCTGTGCTGCTGTAAACTGGCTAAGTGCATGGCTCAAGACCATTACTTCTTCATTTCTCTCCCTTGGTATTTTGTTCTTACTTCAAAAAACTTTTTAAAGGAAAAAAGGAAATATATTTAAGGAAATAGAAAGTAAAGGCCATTTCAATTTTGATCAGTGTGCTTTTCTGGAGATGATAGGGCTGCTGTCTGGTCCTTACAATGTGAGTATAATGCAGTTAGTCACAGTGCAACATAAATAAACATCTGTGAACTGTAAGCACTTCCATGAGCAGCAAACATGCTGCAGCCTCATCCAGGGAAATGGCACTCTTTTCCCTAGTGTTTACAACAAGGCTGGCAACAACCCCAGAATGTTTTCTGCTCTTGCCCAGAGACCTTAGCTATTGACCCGTGAGTTTCACTTGGCATTAATCAAGAGCTGAGTTAGCCATATATTTTCATGTGATTGTTTACTTCCTAAGGATATTAACTGCTTTCTAGTTCCTTATCTATTTTTGATGGATTAAAAATCACAGTATCACAGTATAAGCAAGGTTGGAAGAGACCTCAAAGATCATCAAGTCCAACCCATTACCACAGACCTCGAGACTAGACCATGGCACCAAGTGCCACGTCCAAACCTGCCTTCCTCCTTCTGAAAAAAAAAATAAAAAAAAATTAAAGCCCCAAGCTTTCTTGTTACATTTTCAAAGCCAAAATGAAAACCCCCTTGGGAAAACCACTTAGCTCTGGGGATGAGGAATGGGTTGGTTTTGGTTCTCTCAGTTCAGCCAACTGTTCTGGAAGATTTGTTCAATGACTTGTGACCGCTCGTTGTCAAACAAGTGGGGGAATATTAACTTCAGCCCTCAGCCTATTTGAGGCCTGGGATGGAGCTTCTGGGAAATATCCAAGGAGAACCAATGGCAGTTGACTGAACAGTGAGTCACATTGTGCTGCACTGGGGAAATATCCCTGCAAACAGGGATTTTTTTGTTACATGCACAAGTACATTTTCTTCCCCCCCAAAATACAATCTCATTGATTAAGTGTTAGTGCAGCAAGAATTAAACTTTGTACTGGGAAAGAAAAGAGAAGATGAACCTTTGGATGACATTCACAACCATGAGGAAATACAAACACCAGCCAGGGCAGACGCAGACCTGGAGTACTGTGTACAGTTCTGGAGCTCCCAGCACAGGAAGGACATTGAAGTGTTGGAGTGGGTCCAGAGGAGGCCACAAAGATGCTCAGAGGGCTGCAGCAGCTCTCCTATGAGGACAGGCTGAGAGAGTTGGGGCTCTTCAGGCTGGAGAAGAGAAGGCTTTGAGGAAACCTTATAGTAGCCTTCCAGTATCTGAAGGGGGCCTACAGGAAGGTTGGGGAGGGACTATTTACAAGGTCTTGCAATGACAGGACAAGGAGTAATGGATTTAAACTGTCAGAGGGGAGATTTAGACAGGATGTTAGGAAGAAGTTCTTTCCAGTGAGGGTGGTGAGACACTGGCACAGGTTGCCCAGGGAGGTTGTGGCTGCTCCCTCCCTGGAGGTGTTCAAGGCCAGGTTGGAGGAGGCCTTGAGTGACCTGTACTAGTGGGAGGTGTCCTTGCCTATGGCAGGGGGTTGGAACTAGATGATCCTTGAGGTCCCTTCCAACCTTACCATTCTATGATTCTATGATATGTTCAGTTGCTGTTGACATGCTTGTTACAGCCCTCCATGGGTACTGCAAATGAGGCAGCTTTTTATGCAGTGCCTCGAAGTCCTCATACTGGAGGTGCACTGCTCTGAAGAGCAGACAAAGGGTGAAATGCACAAAAGCTTTTCTCAACAAACCCATTTGTACTGACAGATGGTGGTGTACAAGAAGAAACAACCAATTTGCTATTCGGTTGGTGAGGTCCACTCCAACAGTCTGAGCTTATAGGGAGTCGAGTTCCCTTTTCAAATATGCAAATTGCCCTTAATCACAAGATTAGACAGTAATGAACTGTTTCCCTTTAACTGATTTGGCACAGTTAAAATCTAACCTATTTTCTCACAAGTACCCTTCAGGACAACAGCTTATAGGATCATTTTGCACGAAATTCTTACGCTTTTTTTTTTTTTTTTTTGGCTGAGAAACATTTTAATCTATAGTTTCCTGTCTGCTAAACAGTTTGTCCCCAGCACAATACATGAATTCTAAGTGCTGTGTTTCATTGGCAAAGTAACAAGGACATGAAAAAAAATCCCTGCATTAACATATCATAAAAAATGCAAGAGCGTTGAACACTTAATTACACCTCGAGCTGTTCCAAAAGCCTTGGTAGCTGAAATGGTTGAAGAGCCACAGTTTCTAAGTCTGGCTGACTGGCTAAATCACACCTAATTTTCTGGGATCTGTTGCTATCAGTAGTGGGGGACTCAGAGGTAGATGAAATGAGCAATCCGCTGTTGGCACTGATGTACAGGAGTGTCTGATTCAGAGCAAACATTAATGTTTTATCTGGCAGATGCAGTTCATGAAGCCACGTGCCTTGAGGTGTAGCATGAGTGTGTGTGTGATTGGTCTCCTCTTGACATTAGGAACAGACTGGCTCAAGCCAGCCAAGTCATTTGCAAAACAGCTCACTGGGCTCTTCATATATCTGCATGGAGAGATCTGCTCTGCTCTAGCTTTACCATTTACCAAGACAGAGCAGAGCGAAGGGTAGGGCCACCTTCTCCTTGCTATTTCTTTGGGGCACCTGTTCCATGGCAGTTTACTTTCAGGGACAGGACTGCTAGCATGGTAACCACATACTGTACATCAGCTATGCCTGAAAGCCTGTGCTGGATGAGAGGGATGGCTTCTGTGCATGAGGAGGAAGATGCCGTGCAGGACTGATTACTGGTTGCAGATGGTGAGTTTTCCAGTGGGCACTGTTTAACATCCTCTTATGGACTGAGAGGATCAAATCACACCATGCTTCAAATACATGGCTCAGTTTGTGGTTTAATGAATTATTGTCTTTAGCAGGTCTTATGAAGAAAGGCTGAGGGACTTAGCACATTTTATACTGGAGAAGACTGAGGAGGGATGCTTATAAATACTTAGAGGATGGGCATCAGGAGGATGGAGCCAGTCTTTTTTCAGTGGTACCCAGTGACAGGACATGAGGTACTGGGCACAAATAGAACATAGGAAGTTCCATCTAGGTATGAGGAGGAACTTTTTAACTTTGTGGGTGGTGGAGCACTGAGACAGCCTTCCCTGATTCTCTGCAGTCATTCAAAGCTTGCCTGGATGCTGTCCTGTGCAGCCTGTTCTAGGTCAATCTGCTCTTGCACAGGAGTTGGATTATATGATCTCCACAGGTCCCTTCCAACCCTTATCATTCTCTGACTCTGTGGTAGAAAAATTCAACAGCAAATAGGAAGTAAAATATGTTGGTTTAAACTTCTCTCCTTGATACTCTGATTGACTCCCTTAATCTCCTTGAAGGGAAAGTGTGTTTTTTAATTATTATGACACAAGTGTCGGGTAGTAATTTATTAAACTAAGGAGTCTTAATACTGGATCCCACAAAGGTACCTGCAGAATATTTCCAGGAAATTTTATGGGAATTTTCCAAAATGTATGTCCTAAGATGGTAAAATGATTGATTATTATGACTTAGGTGTTGGACAGTAATTTATTAAACTGAGAGGCCTCTATGTTGAATGCCACAGAGGTGCCTGCAGGAATTTTCCGGCGTGCTGCTGTGCTGTAGGGAGTCACAATGCCTGCCAAATCACCTCCTGGGTCCCACTGGAAGGAACTTGGTGAGGCAACTCAGAAGAAATTATGAGTCTTTGCTTTCACCATAAATAACTTCAGAGAGCAAAGGAGGAGGTGTCACTCCTGAAGATATAGAAGGGAGATAAAACCTTCACTAGAATGTCCTTAAGAGGTTTTTTTAGGAAAAGAACGTAGGCTGACTAAGATCATCTCGTTCTTGCATTGCAGCAGTGCAAATGGGAGCTAACATCTCATTTGGGAAAGGGGATGTATGGCAGGGACTTGCTGCTATCTGAACGTGGAGTTGGAATAGGAGGGAGGGAGGAGGTTGCTTGGATGGAGGAAGTTAAGTAGCAGTGCTTGAGTGTCTACATTCCTATACCTGACAAAATCTGGGAGAAGCTGGAGGGGGTGACAAGCTATTCTGTGTGCCCTCTTTGCATAGAATGTATCTATTTTGGCTGAGGTGTTTGGCTCTGTGGAGGCATGGCTACACAAAATCATAGAATGGTAAGGTTGGAAGGGACCTCAAGGATCATCCAGTTCCAACCCCCTGCCATAGGCAAGGACACCTCCCACTAGTACAGGTCACTCAAGGCCTCATCCAACCTGGCCTTGAACACCTCCAGGGAGGGAGCAGCCACAACCTCCCTGGGCAACCTGTTCCAGTGCCTCACCACCCTCACTGCAAAGAACTTCCTCCTAACATCCAGTCTAACTCTCCCCTCTGCCAGTTTAAACCCATTGCCCCTTGTCCTGTCATTGCAAGACCTTGTAAATAGTCCCTCTCCAACCTTCCTGTAGGCCCCTTCAGATACTGGAAAGCTACTCTAAGGTCTCCTGGAAGCCTTCTCTTCTCCAGCCTGAAGAGCCCAAATGGTCTCACCTCTCCCAGGCCCAAGAGCAGCAGAACCACAAACTGGATTTTTCTAGGACACTCCACTCTTAGCCACCTCTCTGCAGCAGGAACTGACTGATCCAGATCTGCCTCTTGGCTCCATACGATTCTCACCCCTTCAGGACATTGAGGAGGGTCAATAAAGGCTGCCAAAGGAACTTCTATTCTCTAGTTCATCTTTCAGTTCTATGAGCATTTTTTTTGCAGCACTTCTTCCATTACCTCAGAAGCTTTCAAGTCTTGCAAACAATTTTGTCATTTTTCTAACTTTAAGAAACTGAGTCTTGATTGCCTTATTTTATGGCTTCCTTGCAGTTCCAAAATGTTCTCCCTGCGAAAAACACTGAAGTTAGTTTTTGAGCCTGTAAAAAAGTGTTATAGAGTATTTTTATATAAGCCAGATTAATGGTTTTAGAAGACGATGCATTTGTCATACAGCAGCATTTTGGCAGCAAACTGAGCTTCAGTGAGCAGTTGTTTTCAATCATGTCATGCATCTTCAAAGAGCTAACCTGAATTTTCTCCTGAATTGGAGTTTTACAAAATCGTGACTCAATGCTATAATATAAAAAAAAAAAAAAGGAAAATAAAAAGAAAAATCAAACCTATTCTCCTATTTTTTTTTCCTCCTGTATTCTGACAGGGAGGAAAAAAAAAAAAAGGATTTTAAAGATTAATTCTCTGTACTTCTTTTGTCTGTGTCCTCCTAAACTGCAGTTTTGCTTGATGGAGCTAAAATAATCACATGGAGAGATTTATGCATCGCAAATGAACATCCTGAATTTTAAAGTCAAAGAGAAGCTGTAGAAGCTAGAAGAGAAATCTCTGTGTAGTATTTCTAGGGTTCGCATACTGAAGTTTGGTTTGGTTTGTTTTTTTTTTTTCTTTTTCTTTAAATAAACTAAACTCCAATGTCAGCACCTGATAGGAATTGCAAAAGGATTCGGAAACAGCATTTCAAAGTGTGCAAGCTAGAAGCAGAGAAACCCTTTCAGTGATTCAAAGAACTCAACAAATTTAACCCTAAATTCTTTATAATGGTTATTCTATTTTAAAGTAAAAGTCTAATAAACCACTCGAAGTGGTTGCTTGAAGCCTGCTCTTCGCAGCTCACAAGGATGGTGATCTGCCAGCTCAGGCTTGAGTGCAGGCAAAGCAAAAATTCTTTCCTTCAATGACACAAGTTCTGTGCATTGCAGTACATGACCTCTGCTGGACCTTGAATGACAGACTTCCCTAAAAATTACTTTTAGGTAATGTGGCCAATTCAAGGTAGTTCGTGTTGGCATATTCCCCTTTTTTTTCCTTTTTGTTTATCTCTAGAATTAAGCCTAACAGTAGTCCATTATGCTTCTCTTTGCAGTGCTCAGTGGATCTCATTTGCAGCTTAAGGGAGTTAAAAACCTGAGAGCAAAGACCAAGGCCATAGCAGGAGACAGTGGTGTTCTTATGGGGGACAATTAAAAGCTAATGCATGAGGCTTTTGGAAACACAACAGAATAAAACAAAACAGAACAAAACAAAACAAAGACTATAAAACAGGAGACCTGTCAGAGAAAACTTTCTGTTTAAACATCCAGCTCTGGGACTGTGCAAGTGATGAGGTACACCAGAAAGTTGATGCTTAGCTTCCAGGTATCTGCTTTTATAATGCAGCATCTTGAAAGATGAGCAGGCTAGAAGAGAGTAAGAGGGAGAGGAGACAGAGTGACAGGGTTCCCATTCTGGTTTCCTACCCCTGTTTAACATGTTTTGCCTGCATGTATCAAATATCTCTAATGTGTTGGTGGTGTTCTCTGGCACCTGGCACAGGTAAACACAAAGAGCCATGACACCACTGGGGTGGAAGCTACAGGGCTGCACCTAGCTGCAGTCAAGGCCCTTCCCACAGGATGTATTCTTCTGTCTGCTGGGAGCCTCTGGGCTTAGAAACTTGAATTGTATCCTCCTGAGTGTGAAACACAGTAACGGTGACTTTGGACTGTGAAGAGCCCCTTTTGAGTGCCATGACAGAACCCATGGCTGAGCCTCCCTGGGATCACCTTTGGGGAGCTGAAGCTTTCCATTTCATCTGCCACAACAGACTGAAATATAGGAAAAGATTAAAGCCTGACTCGCTTTTGCCTAAGGGAAGTCCTTTGTGAGATGGAATATACCAGCAGGTCATTCCAGGAGAACACAAGGGACAGCTTCTTTCTCATTCTACTGTCTTCATGCTGGCCAGCAGAAAGAGCTGGAGAAT
The DNA here is from genome assembly GCA_013399055.1 of Ramphastos sulfuratus. Taxonomy (NCBI): domain Eukaryota; kingdom Metazoa; phylum Chordata; class Aves; order Piciformes; family Ramphastidae; genus Ramphastos; species Ramphastos sulfuratus. The sequence goes on along the minus strand of WBNM01019152.1, from coordinate 7,452 downwards.
TTGTGTGCCTCTCTGCTACCTTGCCATGGGGAATTTTTCTTCTCTTTTAGCCAAATTAGATTTTTATCCTAAAACACACAGATTTCCAACTCTTCTAAAATCCCTTTAACAGAAAATGGTCAGCTACAGGCATGTTTTTTTAGGTATGTTTAGTAAGTGCCTGTTGGTCCACAGATGTGTGTTTCTTTGTCTGTAGGCTGCAATTTTGCTGCAGGGATTCTGAAAGCTGTGGGGTCACAGAGTGGCTGTTTATTCACTAAGGTTTTTGAGATTGAAGTCTCAACAGTATTCAGTGTGCTGGTCAATGTGCTGATCTCCACGTATCCAGCTTTGTTTTGTACTACCTGACAAATGAGAAAACAGGGTTTTGCAATAATTATGACTGTTGTTCAGGGAATTGGTTAGCAATTAAAGGTCATCTAGAAAATCAAAACCAAAAATTGCAGCCTCAATGAAGAGAAGGCAGTGATGAAAACACCCAGCACTAGGAAGCTGAAGAAACAAAGCTGAACCTTAATATTCTCTGCAGAAACTCGACATGGGGGTTACCATGTATTTGGTGACTTTACTGGATCTTACTCCCTGTTCCCAGCACGGAAAACAAATGCAAATCACTCTGGGAGCAAATAACTGTCAAAGGCACCATTCCTTTCATTCCCTTTCTTGTATTTCTCTTTCAAACCCTGATACTAGCTTTGCAGAGTTTATTATTAGCAGCTGTGCCTGAGACTGGGCAGAGTGTTGCAGGAGGACAACTAGAGATGTTTTTTGTTCTTCAGCTAAACGTCTCTTTCTTGGCATGGAGCGTCTTGGAGCAACTTCATTGTGGTGTGGCAGGGTGTGGGAGTGAAATAGAACTAGCAGTCTTTGAAAAATCACATTGGGCAACTTGTTTAACTTCCTGGCTGCTCTGTATTCATCTTTGGGGCTGTCCAGCATCCCTCAAAACTCCATTGCCAGTTTATGGAAGAGAAAAGAGTCAATAAAGCTGTTCATGATATCTACTGTGGAAGATAGGTATTCATTTAGGGGGCCTACAGGAAGTCTGGGGAGGGATTATTTACAAGGTCTTGCAATGACAGGACAAGGGGCAATGGGTTTAAACTGGCAGAGGGGAGATTTAGACTGGATGTTAGGAGGAAGTTCTTTACAGTGAGGATGGTGAGGCACTGGCACAGGTTGCCCAGGGAGGTTGTGGCTGCTCCCTCCCTGGAGTTGTTCAAGGCCAGGTTGGAGGAGGCCTTGAGTGAGCTGTACTAGTGGGAGGTGTCCCTGCCTATGGCAGGGGGTTGGAACTGGATGATCCTTGAGGTCCCTTCCAACCTTACCATTCTACAATTCTATGAATTAGAAGAAGGGCAAACCAACTCATTTCCATTTGACACCAAATACATATAAGACACAGCACAGTGGGAACCACCTCTCTTTTGTGTGTTATTTTACCAGGGATTTACCAGGTTTATTAACTCTCAGCTATAATAATCCTAATAACAAAATTTCCTGCTGAGTCAGTGGCAGTGAAAACAGTCACTGAAGAAGTGTGGAGCAGCTGCCACACCACTCCGGGATGTGTTTTTAGGGGCCAGCAGAGAGAATAAAGGCAGATGCTCTTCTCTCTGTGCTGAGCAGTGCTGTGGGACAGGGGAAAAAAAACCCAAAACCCAACAAACTAACTTTCTGTCAAGACAGAGCTGCCATATATTGGTTATATGGCTTCTGCACTGCTCTGACCTGTGCAACCAAGTGTCTCCTTTGCAGAGCCCAGAGGGAGAAGAAGGGCAGCGCAGGTCTCAGCCAATTGTGGCATCAGGGTGCAAGTGTTTCACATTTTAAAAAGCAGTTTCAGAGAAGTCCCTGTGTCACTCTTCTAAGGAATTGCTTAAGTCTCTTGGAGAGCAATAAAGCTAGGATAATATTGAAATGGTTGGAAAGCCTCTCCTCCTTTCATTTAACATGCCAGGTGGAGCAGTCACTCTTAAATCCTGGTAAGTTATTAACTCTTTTTTCCTAGCTGAGAAAGAAATGCAATTTTTTTTTTTCTTTACAACTTTCTGACAGATATTAAAACGTGATAAAATGAAAATGGCTCCACACTATAATTCACTGGGACTTCTCTCCTGAGAATGGAATAGAGCAATGCAGAATTAATGTTGATTTTATCGCTGCTGCCTTCTCTAAGGAAAACAAAAAATCCTTGCAGATTTAAGGGAATGTTTTTTTGTGAGATAATCTCTTGGGAGTTGTGCTGCCTGTATTTAAGTCTTTAGAGGTCCAAGTCTCTCAAGGCTGCATGGAGGGCAGTACTAGAGGAGGATCAGAGTAATTCAACTTCATAATAAATCAGTTTGTAAGAATAGAAATCACTCTTAACACAGTGGTCATTTAAAGGCTTGCCCCAGAGCTCATCAGATGATAAAAGCTTTGCTCCAGCCTCTATCCAGACTTCTTCTCTCAGGTTTGTAATTGTATATAAAAATATTGCACAAGTGTTTGTATTTCTCTCTTCTCTGAATTACTTCTGTCTGTTCAAAAATCAAGCTTAGAGTTTAGAGTTTAGTGAGATTTTGGTCACCCCGACCCACCCTGAGTGACATATGTTTGCAATAAGGAATTTTCAGATACAACTTACAGCCACAGGAAATGTTTTCCAGATAGCTCCAGCCCTGGTTTTGTATGTGTGTGGCACACCAAGATCTGCATTCTGTGTGAGCTGCAGGGAATCACAGAACGTTAGATGTTGGAAGGGACCTCCAGAGATCATCAAGTCCAAGGCCCCTGCCAAAAGCAGGATCACCTAGGGTAGTCTGAACAGGAATGCATCCAGATGGGTTTTGAGAGTCTCCACAGAAGGAGGCTCCACAACCCCCCTGGGAATATAGAAGCAAGAGTGAACTGAGTGCAGCCCAGTGTTAAGCAGGTTATATAGATCTGACAGTATGACTGGTAGAGAAAGGAGGTCAAATGTGGCATTCATTACCTCATTCACAGCCTGGTAAATCTGTCTTTGTCTTTACCCTCAACTCTTTGGCTTTTGTCACCCCACAGCCCCCATGACTACATCATCGTAAGGAATAATTCAATAAATATTTTAAACTCCAGCAATTATTGCCTATTTGAAACTTCATGGTTTGTGGGGTTTCAGGAGCTGCTGAGTGTCAGTTCTGTGTGGTTTTCCTAGGTTTTAGAAAGGGCATGGGGGAGAAAGCAGGTGGTGTTTGTTGGTACAGCAAACAAACAATTCATTGAAACTGGCATAATTGACAGGCTTGAAAAAATATAATTACCACTGTGGGTTAAGAAAGGAGAAAAGACCTTGAGGGTTAGAAGCAGCAAAACAAAAATGAGCCAGGAAAAGAAAAGGAGTCATTTAAAGCATTCAAGGACGGAGAAATTGAGGGGTACCCAGACCTAAGGAATATATGGATGGGTTGTTTCTTGTTTGTATAGATTTAAGCAAATAAACACCCCAAACAACAAATGCCAGGAAGTGGCTGGGAGGTGAAAAGGGACAGGAGGGCAGGGTTTGCAGTTTAGCTTTAGGGAATAAACAGTCAAAAGGAGATACTTAAGCCGTGGCTGAGGGGAAAAAAATGGCCTCGCTTAGAGAGAGTTAAAAGAGCCAAGCAAGCCAGCAGTTCTGAAGCAAAGCAGTACTGAAGCTCACCTTGCCATCACCTAAACCAGTTTTGCTCTCTGCTTTGCAAGCTGAATCATGAAAACCAAGCAGTTGCCTCAGACCATGCCTAAGGGACAGTGACACTATGTAACTCCAGTGCTTGCAAGGCATCGGCCAGTGGATGCTGCAATGTGGAAGGAGCTAGCGTGTAGCACCGTGCAACAGCTTAGTGTTACTGTGGCTTGGGACTTCTGCTCTAGTCCTGAGAGATGCTGTTGCTCAGTTTGCTGACTTGCTCAGAGCATGGAGTTAAGCACAAAGTATCAAGTTTCTGTTTATACTGCTGTTAAAGATAGAATCTAAAGAGTTTCCAATGTCTGGCTTATTTGACATTTCAAGGACATGACAACATGCTGTTCCAATTTCTGCAGTGGCCATCCCATTCTCTAAAACTGTGGGAATTTCTTGTATGGGGACAGAAAATAGGTTAGGAGTGGAGCCCTTAAGAAGAAAAAAAAACCAAAAAAACCAAAACCAAAACAACCACCAAACCGAACCAAAACAGAGCTGATTGTTTCCTTCTTTTTCTTATTTCCTTTCTCTTCCCTGATTGACTTTCATCTCAGTAAATATTGGTGAAACTGAATGCCAGAGAAATGGGTTTCTCACTGTTACTTGTACTAAGAGATATAAACACATTTAATTTCCAGTGTTATACCCTGTGTGCATTCATAAAGTGTGCTGAATGTACCACTTCGTTCCCATTATCAAGAGCAGTGTGGCCAGCAGGGCAAGGGAGGGGATTCTGCCCCTTTGCTCTTGTCAGACCCCATCTGCAGTCCTGTGTGCAGTTCTGGAGCCCCCAGCACAGGAAGGACATGGAACTGTTGGAGCAGNTATGCAGAGTTTGTAGCAGGAATTTGGATGAAGTTATAAAAAAAGGGAATAGAATTATACAGACATAGGTAAATTAGGTATATATGAAAGAGCTAAAGGAGGTTTTCACTGAGGGAAATCAGAGAGGAGTCAATGAGTAGACATATAGCAGTGGCCCAGTTAATAGAATCATAGAATCATAGAATGGTAAGGTTGGAAGGAACCTCAAGGATCATCTAGTTCCAACCCCCTGCCATAGGCAGGGACACCTCCCACTAGTACAGGTCACTCAAGGCCTCGTCCAACCTGGCCTTGAACACCTCCAAGGTGTTCAAGCACCTTACCCCAAGCACAACACGGGATTGAATCCCACCTTCCGTTATGGCCCTCAAATTGCTTGTCCTGGTTGTAGTCTATGACAACAGCAAATCAAGCAATTAGGTAACTTCTGCAAGGCAGCGAGGGCAGTCTTATCCTCAGGATCTGGCCTGTGCCCTGGATACTCCTATCATCCCTCTGTTATCTCTTAGGTGGGATTTGAGATTAAAAGATATGGTAAAGAGAGAAAGTGATGGAAGAAACACATCAGAATGCAAATAAACCAAACATACAGACTACCAGTGGGACAAATAGAAATGAGTGTAGCAATGATGGGGGAAGCAGGATAGGAGGAAGAAAACAATATCCAAGAGATGTAAAGAAAATAGAATGCATTTACAGAATCACAGAAACATCCAGGTTGGAAAAGACTCTCAGCATCACCAAGTTGGAACCTAGAACACTACTCTACAAGGTTAACCTTAAACCATATCCCTAAGCACCACATCCAAACGACCCTTAAACACATCCAGGGTGGGTGACTCCACCATCTCCCTGGGCAGCTGATTCCAGTGTCTGACCACTCTCTCTGTGAAAAACTTTTTCCTAATGTCCAATCTAAACCTCCCCAGTCTCAGCTTGAGGCCATTCCCCCTTGTTCTGTTTCTAAGAATCTGTGAGCAGAGACCAGCTCCAGACTCTCCACAATGTCCCTTCAGGTAGCTGTAGACAGCAATGAGATCTCCTCTCAGATTCCTCTTCTTCAAACTAACCATCCCCAGCTCCCTCAGTCACTCTTCATCAGATTTATTCTCCAGGCCCTTCCCCAACTTTGTTGCCCTCCTCTGGACCTACTCCAGCACCTCCACATCTCTCTTGTATTGCCATGCCCAAAACTGAACACAATGCTCAAGCTGTGGCCTCACCAAAGAGCACAAGGGGACAATCACCTCCCTACTGCTGCTGGCCACAGCATTCTTAATACAAGCTAGGATGCCATTGGCCTTTTGGCCACCTGGGCACACTGCTGGCTGATATTCAGCTGCCTGTCTATTACAACCCCCAGCTCCCTTTCCACCAGGCAGCTCTTCAGCCACACTCCCCCAAGCCTGTAGCGTTTGCTTGGGGTTGTTGCAACCCAAGTGCAGGACTTGGCATTTGGCCTTGTTGAAACTCATGCCATTAATGTTGGCTCAATTCCAGTTACCAAAACTTTTTGATGATGCATGTCTCCAAGACTTTTACCCTAACTAAGCTGTCATGAAGTGTCCTCTGTTGAATTAACTGTCAAAAAATAAGAAACCAAATGAGGGAATAAATTGGCCACGAGGGGAGTCTTGCTGCTGGTCAACATGTTTTTAACTGGTCTGGAAAAGAAGATGAAATTCAGTACTAATGAATGAGAGTTAATACTCAAGGAATAAACCAAGCCTTTAGCTGTGATGTAGAGACAAAGAGCAAGCGAAAGAGCAGTCTAACTGTGGCTATCAAACACAATAAACCAAATGCATCTGCCAAAATAGCACCTCCAAGTTTCCACTGTAAACCAAAACAATGCACCAGGGGAAAGATGCCTCTATGGATGTCCTTTCTGCTTCCTCCCTAGGTTTCTGCTACCAGCTACACCTGCAGGATACTGACAAGAGTTACTCCTGGTCTGATGAAGGCACAAGTGCTTTTACAGCACTCATCTTCTGATTCGTCCTCCACACTACCTCCCGTGGAAGCCTGAAGAGTATCAGTGGAGTTAAAGCAGATTACATCAGTGAAAAAGAGGGGGAAACAATTCTCAGTGATTTTTTTTTTTTGGGATGTGCAGATGCTGTGACAGGCAGCCTTAGTTAGGGAACATCAAAAGTGCAACAGTATTAATAGAATCACTTTCTTAGGCATGTGAAAATGAAGATGATGTGTCATTTACAAGTCAATGAGACTCAACACCAGTAACTGCTGGACTGCATAATATGGCCATAAATTGCTTTCATAATAATGAGTCCAGGAAATTATTGCACAGCTGTAACATAAGTGTGGAGGAGATTAGCAGAGATTTTCAATAGATTTTTAGGTTCTCCCTTTTTAAAAATACCTTTCATCCTCAATGCAGCCTGATTGCATACAGTAGCTGGCTTGAAGGCGAGAAGCAACTACAGCAAAGTCTTGTAGAGAAAATGCTGGCATATTTGGATGTGCTGACAATGTAGTTCCAGAATGCAAAGAACTTGCACTTTTCAAATCATAGGAAGGAGGACAGGATCATGATTCTGCAACCTTAACCAGAGGTGAAAGTCTTTTGAAGATAATATTTCCACCTTGCGCTGGTTATTTATTGCAATCTTTTTCACATTCAGTTCAAGAATCTTTGGATAGAGTTTGATTATGAGTAGACAGAACAAGTCTGTGCAACAGCTGGTGCTGTGTTTCTCCTGCTCTCGGGTGAAGAAGCTGTCAGAGGGCAAGGAATGTCTTGGGAGACAAATTCCAGGTAACAGGTACAAGGACATTGGAAATGAACATGATGCCCTTGTCAAAAAAAAAAAAAAAAAAAAAAAAGAATTCCCTGCTTACTTAAAACAAGAAGGTTAATTTTCAAGACAGATATTCCCCTCTCCCCCCTCCTCCAATTACACAGAATCACAGAATGT
>WBNM01019150.1:35318-47463 GCA_013399055.1 Ramphastos sulfuratus | reverse complement strand
AACAAACAAAAAAAAGCCCAGCCATAACAAAACTCAAACTACTGCAGCAGAGAAAAAGAATGAAAATGGCTTCTTTATTTCACTATAATGCAAAGCTAAATTAAGTTAGTACTTAGCAATTTTTATTTTTCCCAGTTACAGACTTTTACAAACCTGTAGTGTTTAATTTAAACGATTTGCCTTCCATCATTATTCTGAATTGGTTCTCCAAGATGTGATTGTTGGTTTTAGGCTGTAAGTCCCTTAAGAGTGAAAATCAACAGCCTTCTAGGTAACCATGTTGTGGTCATTTTTTTGCTCTGATTTGCTTAGGCAGCTCTAGAACTCAGCAGCAGTGTTTTAAACTGTTGCTAACAATTATTGCCTACAATACACATTTAGCAACAACGTAATTTGCTGGCTGCTTTTTCTAAGCTCCTCGCACTTCCTTTTAAAATGGGCACTTGGGGTGAATTCTACCTTTTTAAACAACTGTTGTTTGATTTGCAGGTACTCCCCAGAGCAACTTGCTGGACAGAGAATCAGTGTGTTCTCCTATGGCTCTGGTTTTGCTGCTACACTGTATTCCATCAGGGTTACACAGGATGCCACTCCTGGTGAGTTGCATTGACTCCTTTGCACAGCTCTGCTCTGAAAGTTCTGTTGTGCTACCTGCCCATCTGTGTAAATAAACCTGCAGAGCAATGCCTAGTGACAGCAATGCTAAATTGAAGATATTTCAGCTCCAGGGACTGTTCAGGTGTTTCTTTGGGCAAATACTGTTGGTCAGACTGGGTTAATATTTTAATTGAGTAATTGTGAATATTTGTAAATAGCTAAAAGCTCAGTCTCTGCAATGCAAAATATTTTGAACAGGCTCGAAGTGTTAGCACACCAGTGTGCAGCTGTCAGCACTGATGCTACCTTACTTACATGATGGTTTCATATTGCAGGTTCTGCATTGGACAAAATAACTGCCAGCCTTTCAGATCTCAAAGCAAGACTCGACTCAAGAAAATGTATTGCACCTGATGTCTTTGCTGAAAACATGAAGATTAGACAGGATACACATCATTTGGGTAAGGCCTCCATAAATATAAATCATTCTTAGTCTAACAACAAAATACTCATCACTAATTTCACCTGACTTTAAATTATTAGACCATAGAATGAAGGAGATGTCCAAGCTTTTCCACTTTTGAATAGGTTGTGTTTGCTGGCCCATATGGCTGAAATAAAAGCACAGACTTATTTCTCATCCTGTGCCCAAGCTGCAACGGTTTGTGTTGTGTAAAGGTCTGTGCTGGTTTGAGGCTGCTTGGAATATTTTAATGGAGAAAATTGTATTATAGGCTGTGAAAAGCAAACACTGGTGATGTCTGCTTCACTCGTAGGCTTGCTGAGATGTATAAGAACACAAACATAGATAAGACAGTCTCCCTCAGTCTCTCTCTGGGAGCCAGTTGGTCCTCTCCTCTCTGCCGAGTAACCCAACTAACCACTTTCCTTCTAACCCCCCTGCCCGATCCTCCAAATTCACCTTGCACATAAGGCAAACCCTGGGGTAAGGTAGAGGGGTAGGGAGAAGGTGGAAGGGTGGTTGGGAGCCCCTCCTGGGGACTCTGATTTCTGGCAGGGGGATTATGTTTCTGTATTACCTTTAACTTGTCTATATCTGTAACTATTCCTGTCTGTTGTGTATATCTCTGCTTGTACATTGTGCTGAGCTGTAAATAGAGCTTCAGTCCTTAACTTCCAGCAAGCTGAGTCTAGTCTGGGGGATTTTACAAAGCGTAGCGGGGGCAGGGAACTCCCAAACTATCACAAGGTCTTAGGAAGAACCAGGAGCTAATGGCATGTTACTGACTTTCTTTTACAGCCAACTATATTCCGCAGTGTTCAGTAGAAGACCTGTTTGATGGAACATGGTACCTTGTGCGCGTGGATGAAAAACACAGGAGAACCTACGCACGGCGCCCAGTCGTGGGTGATGGACCTCTGGAGGCAAGAGTTGAAGCTGTCCACCCAGGCATTGTTCATGAGGTGAACACTCGGCGCTCTTTTAAAGTTTGACGTACATGGTGGAACGGTCTTTGTGTTTGTCTTAGTACGTGCATGTGTGCTAAGAGGAAGTGGTTCAACACGTTACATTAAATACTGTGTTAATGTGTGTAACATACAAGCCAGAAGTAAAAACTGCAACCTGAGATTACAAAAAAAAGTACATTTCATCGTAACAATAACAAAACTGCCCAAGAATGAAACAAGAACCAACTGGCTCTGTCCACATAATCAGTTTGCATGAAGCATGACGGATGTGACTAAGACTGAGCTGTTCAGTGTAGCATGAATGTTGAGAGTTGGACTAGCCATGAAGTATGCATGTCTGTGAGTGAGAAAACTGTATTTAATGTTGTTTTTCCCTTCTTCTTAGCACATCCCAAGCCCTGCTAAGAAAGTGCCAAGAATCCCTGCAACAACAGAATCTGAAGGCGTTACTGTTGCCATTTCCAATGGGGAGCATTAAGATACCTCTGTGAGGTGGGGAATGGAACGAGATGTGAGGGTAGAGTGAGAGAAAAATTAATTGGTCACAGTAGTGTGGAAGTTTCAGTGTACAGTAACTCATTGGAGCATGGGGAAAATGTGCAAGCTCCTTGAAGAAATTTGTCACAATGTAGTGTACTGATATTTACAGTATTTCGGAATGCTAAAATCACAAATATACTGGAAATGGAGGGATTTGCCAGGGGCTGTGTTGGGATCCCTTAACATGTCTGAAATTTTTAATTGCTGAGTAGTAGCTGTAGACTATTACAAGGTCTTTGTACCTTGGGGGAGAGAAAAAAAAGTCTGCTTGCTCTTTCACATACAATGATTTGACACCTACACTGTTAACTTCTACTTGTACTCCAGTCTGTTGAAAACAGCTCAAGCTTTTAATGTTAGGGTTCTCAGTGCCTTGACAGTAAGCAGTCAGTCTTCTGAATACTGCGCTTCTCTTACCCTTTCTCACCTTCCCTTCCTTCTCCCAGTTGACCTCACATCACCCCATTGTTTTGAAAAGTACAGAACCAAGTAGCATTTGCCAGAACACACTCTCTGCACTGTCAAAATGACTGGATCAAAGCCAGCTAGACTGGCAGGGGATTTTCTTCCAAGAAACTTACCACTCACTGTTAGTTACTACTTGATGCTTTCCAACATCCACATCCACACGTTCTACACCTACATTATTGATCACGGCAGCCAGGGAGGAGAAAGGGAAAAAGATGTGAGGTAGTAACTTCTAAAGAAATGGGTTCGTTGCTTTGGCACCTTTCTGGATTCTTTAGTAGAAGTATCTTAAGGCAGCAGAATTTTCCAGTAAAACTTCTGGAGATGGACTGGTTCTGATTGGCAAACAAAAGGAGGAAGAGGACTTTATCTAGAGCTCTGGCCCCTCACTATTCTTTATACATTTCTGAAAGACTATGTCTAACACTGAATTTGGCTTTGTACTTTCAAGTCCTTCTCACTGTTGGCAATATTATAGGAGTGGGCATTTTATTTCTTTTCCAACATGCAAGCTATAAGCTCTCTGTTTTGCAAGTAATAGATACACAATACTTATGGGGATTGCATTCTGGTAGACTTTTTTTGAAGCCAGATTGGAAATTAACTTTGATGTGAGCCTTGTAAGCTTGTAATATATACTTAAACCAAGCTAATGTACAGAACAAAATTTTGTTGAATTTATTCCTTTGCTAATTCTTAAAAGCTACATTATCTAATATAAAGTAGAAGAAATTATTTGTCTGTTAAATTACAACTTTTGGTGTGTGTAATGAAGTGTTTGTATTACCTGTAACTTGCTAGGATTTGATAACTTGCTGTATTTGTACAGTGAAGCCTTCGTAAAATGGTTCCTATAAACTGATTAATACTAATTTGTTTCTTCTTCTGAGAATGATGGCGCAATGATGCATGATGGTAGTGTTTGCAAATTTGGTTTAGGTTGCTCTCATGAAACTTGTCTTGGCACCAGAAAAACAAATGGCTATGGAATGAAGTCCATTGCTGGCAGTGGACAAGCCAAGAAGTGAGCTACTGGCACAAAGTTAACTACAGGGACCTCACAGTGCGTGAGGCTGATCCTTTATTAAAATAAAGTTTGAGATTTCAAACCTGTTAGCGTGGTGCTGACTTGTTTTCAGGATGCTTTTTTGTGCTTTCTTCAACAGGAAAGATAAAGGAAACTGGTTCTAAAAACTTAGAGTTGTGGGTTCACAAGTTGTGTGGACCTTCTGCATCTTTCTTCTGCATATCTCATTACAAAATGTGGAAGGTAAGCTGGACAAACAGCTGGTGCCAGCACATTATTTCGGGGCTGTGTTTCAAGACAGCTTACATGGAAACTTTATAGTGGAGGCATGAATTTCTAGATTATGAAACACAATTCCTCTTTATTACTGTCTTGTGAAAGATTATGTTGGTTTACTCCCCTTTAGAAAAAAAGAAAGGGGATTGGTTCTTGCTTTGTACTTACCTGAGCCTCACTTGGTCCAGTTTCATGTGTGGCCTTTCAGAGTCACTCTATTGCTCATGTATGTTAATTATAGAGTCATAGAATGGTAAGGTTGGAAGGGACCTCAAAGATCATCTAGTTCCAACCCCCTACCACAGGCAGGGAATTATTTACTCTTTTTGAGGTCAACTGATCATCTCACCATACAATGGTAGGTAAGGTATCCTGCCTGTAAATTCGAAAGCACCAGCTGTACCTCTCTAAACTTATTGGTATGCTTGCCTTACCTGAAATCATACAGGCTTTACCTCTTGCCTTAGGCATGTCAGCTGTGCCTGTTCAGAGAAGGACAGCTACTGCACTTTCCTGGTATTTCATTTGAGCTGATGGTGTTGCAAGTTTAAAGTATAAAATGAGTCACTGAAGCAGAAAATTGGAGTAGCTCTATCTTGGTGATACTTGGAACAACTGGAGATGTCAGGCCATCCTGCTTCTAATTTGCAGTAGTCACGCCTTTCTGCCAGCCTCTGCCAGAGTAAGGCAAAGGTTAAGGCAGGAGTTAGTGTGAGTCTGTAATGCCCAATGTATGCATGGGTTTTGTTACTGGTTGTATTCAGCTTATTAATGCCTACTACTAAGGAAACAGTTTAAAACTACCTGGGTTTTGGAGTATGTTTATGTCTCTTTTTATTGGAGTGCAAGCAGTTTTAGACTGTCAGAATCATGCAAGTAATGAAAGGTGATGGAAGGATAGTAGGTAGTAGCCCAACTAGATGCACACTATAGGAATCATCAGCTGCACGTGTAGAGTTAAAGCAGCATATCCTAACTGCCTTTCTGAACTGTGACAAATTCAGAACTGTGATAAACAGCATTGCTGTTTCTGGCTGTGTTGTGTGTTTGGTTTGTTTTTTTTGTTTTTTTTTTTTTTTAAGAGAGGCTTGAAATATACTTTTAAACTTCTTTAGCAAATTAAACCTGATAAAGAAGAATTGGCAATTGTTTAATTCTCTGCAAAAACTATCCTGGTTTGCAATGGTGAAGTTGTGTCATGCTCAGGTGCAGCTCTTCAAGAAATTAGCACTGAGAACTCCAAAGTGTGATTGAATCATGTAATGCACAGGGTTGGAAGGGACTTTTAAGGGTCTTCTAGTCCAATCCCTCTGCAGTAAGCAGGCACATCCCCAGCTAGATCAGACTGTTCAGAGCCCCTGAGTGTTTCCAGGGATGGAANTTGCCTGAGAGAAGAAAGCAACCTCCTGCTGGCCACAACCACCCTTCAGGTAGTTGTAGACAGCAATAAGGTCTCTCCTGAGCCTCCTCTTCACCAGGCTAAACAATCCCAGCTCCCTCAGCCTCTCCTCATAGGGTGCTACAAGCAGTACTATTTGATCTTTACTGACAATCCCTTCCCTGTTCTTGCACTGCCTCTACCCTGTCTCTGGAGCAAAGGACAAACACATGCACAGGAGCTCTCTATTTGGGTACTTCCCTGTGACTTGAGACATGCAAAGGAGGTGAGGCATTTTTGGTTTATTCAAGGATTACAAAACGTGACACTAGAACTTGTGCAAGGTGAATAAAACTCTTTGTGCTGAGTATAAAGCCTGCAGTGCAACTTACAAAACAGAACACAGCTTGGATGTGTGCTTCATCCCACTGTATGAACGGATCCTTCTCAGTTCTTGTTCTTTGGGGTCTGGGTGGGACATGATAGGAACACATTCAAGTGCCCTTCTCTTCTGTACTCTGTGCAAAACAATTCTGTAGACGCCTGTTATTGAGCTGCGTGCGTCCCTTCCCTGGTTATTTTGAATGTGCTCTTCTGTGATTCCCAGATCTTCCAGAATATTTTTCACTTCCATTTCTTCCTCTTTCAGTGTACCGACCTCTGATAAATACTTTGGATCCAGTTTAAATGGGTGCAAAGGTCTGGGGTACTGTATTCCTTGCATCCACTCACTGTTCATTATAAGTTTGACAGAGTATCGTTCAGTTGGTACAGGCTGAAGGACTCCTTTTATCAGTTTCTGGCAAGTTTCTGAGAGGCAGGAAGGCAAACTGTATGTTCCTTCAAGAATGCACTTCTTCAGTTTGGCTACTGTATCTGCCCGGAAGGGCATGATACCTGTTGTCATAAAGTATAGTAGGATCCCCAGTGCCCAGATGTCTACATAAATGCCAACATAGTTTTCATCTCGGAAGAGTTCGGGGGCGGCATAAGGAGGAGAGCCACAGAAGGTATTTAAAGTTTCATCTCTTCTACTTACTGTGCTGAATCCAAAGTCTCCCACCTTAACACAGGTGTTACTGGTATAGAAGACATTTTCTGCTTTCAAGTCTCGGTGAATTATATTATTCTCATGCTGCAGAACAAAAGGAAAATTTGGTATTAACTAGAAAGTTCAATAGAAAGTTTTTGAGTGACTCACCTTTATCAGTTAATTGCCACAGAGAAGAAAGGGAGTTGTTTTGGACAAATAAGCAGAAATAAACATTGAAAGGAAAATGTTAGCTAANTGGCCTCCTCTGGACCCGCTCCAACACTTCCATGTCCTTCCTCTGCTGGGGGCTCCAGAACTGCACACTTAATTAATTCTTTACTGATACAAAAAGAGTGGGGATGGGAAGAAGGATGGTGTTGTTTTTTTCTAAGAGTAGCACTCTCAACTTGTTAACTAACCCCAACTGTTTTAATGAAGTAGATTTGTGATGGTATCATGGTTAATCCTACAAGACCAGATGCTTTTTCAAGGTTCAGAACACTTGCTTTTGCAGTTACTACATTTCTGTAATGATGCACGTAACAAATAACCTCTTTTTAGCTTAATTCCAGTTTTGTATATATAGTTGGCTTGTGGACTTAGGAAGAGAAAGGATTAAGTTCACCAACTGAATGTAATCACAGATAAGAGAGTTGCTGCACTTCTGCCATCTAAAGTCCTATGGGGAGTTTGTGGTGTCAGGCGGGAAGGACCACAGACTTGTGCCTTGTGGTATTTCATGTTGTTGCAGGATGCCAAGTTCAGTGCTGTTTCCTAGTTTTAAAAATATTAACATTAATCTATAATGCAGTAACTTGTACTTTTTGCTTTGTTTTTCCCTTGGGAATGCTGATAGTAGCCAAGGACTCACACCTGATTTGCTCTGCTTAGTGGAAGGGTAAGTGTGTTGAATAGGTTAAGAGTTTGGCTTCATCTTTGAGATAACTAGGAGGAGCAGATGTTTAAGCACTCTCTACCCCACCCTTTGAAGTAACAAGGTGAAGGATCTGGAGCAGTAAGGTAACCAGGCTGAGAGAGTTGGGGCTCTTCAGCCTGCAGAAGAGAAGACCTTAGAGTAGCCTTCCAGTATCTGAAAGAGGCCTACAGGAAGGCTGGGGTGGGACTATTGACAAGGTCTTGCAATGACAGGACGAGGGGCAATGGGTTTAAACTGGCACAGGGAAGATTTAGACTGGATGTTAGGAGGAAGTTGTTTGCAGTGAGGGTGGTGAGACACTGGCACAGGTTGCCCAGGGAGGTTGTGGCTGCTTCCTCCCTGGAGGTGTTCAAGGCCAGGTTGGAGGAGGCCTTGAGTGAGCTGTGCTAGTGGGAGGTGTCCCTGCCTATGGCAGGGGGTTGGAACTAGATGATCCTTGAGGTCCCTTCCAACCTTACCATTCTATGATTCTATGATTTTTAAACTGGCACCAGTAACAGGTAAGGATCTCCTTTCCTAGCTGTGGACTGGCAGCAGTGAGGTGGGATTTAGGAAACCTGGGTTTGGTGGCTTAGCAATAAAATGGCTTGCAGATGTCCTTGTGTGTAGGTGAACAGTTTAGCCAGCTGGATAGCTTGGGTTTAATGATTAAAAAACATTAAAATGCAAAATAAGCGCCAGGAGTTGCCGAGTCAGCTGTTCTATGGCAAAGATGTCGAAGCTAGTTACCTACAGGACATGCGATCATATCGTCAAATTACATTAAAAAGGCACACTGCTCACGTATGCCGCCAGCAGTCTGCAACACGGTCTCTGGATCTGCAGCCCAGGAACGTTCTCGCTTTTGATTTGGCCTGGGACTGTGAGAAGGAGCCACGAGAGGGCGCACAGAGACAACTCGTGCCAAGCGCTGCTGTCACTTCCCAAACCTGCAGAGCAGCCCTCGGTGTTTCCATGCAGTTCTTTGAAGTATCTTAGTTAATACGCAAGGTGCAGAGGATGTGCTGCACTAGTTGACTGCGCCTTTTCTGCCTTTATAAGCTGCTTTAGACTGTACACAAATCACACCATCCTAAATCCAGTTGCAATATTGGGAGACCAGGCAAGGGGAAATGACTTGCTGGGTGTTAGCTTCATGGAGTGGTGCCAGTGCAAGCACCAGCAATTAACTGCCTCAAGTGCCAGTCTATCATGTTCATTAATAAGCAAGCTGGAAGCTTGCAACACCTAACATGCCTAGAAGTGTTGTCTGGAACCTCTTCTTCTAGTGGAAGAGTGAATGATCCTATGTCTTGAAATAGCTGTGAGAAAGGAATGGAACTTTGTAAGCTTGTGCCTATAGCAGCTTAAAGCAGACAGGAGAACAATGATGCTAAAGAGATGGTTCCACCCACCCAGGTGTTCCCAGTTCAATCTCCTCTCAAAATCTGTCAACAGAGAGTCAGTAAGTTGAGGTGGATATAAATGCTCTCTCAGATACTTTTAAAGACAGCTCATTGTGCTGGTTTGAGGCTAATCGGAATATTTTAATAGAGAAAATGATCTTATAGGCTGTGAAAAGGAAACAATGGTGATGTCTGCTTCACTCATAGGCTTGCTGAGATGTTTAAGTCAGTCTCTCGGGCAGACACTCTGGGGCTGTCTAGCTTCCAGCCTTCTCTCTGCCGAGTCACCTCACTAACCACTTTCCTTCTAACCCCCCCTGGCCGATCCTCCAAACTCACCTTGCGTGTAAGGTAAACCTTGGGGTAAGGTATAGGGGTGGGGAGAGGGTGGAAGGGTGGTTGGGAGCCCCTCCTGGGGTCTCTGATCTCTGGGAGGGGTGTTGTGTTTCTGTATTACCTTTACCTTGTATATTTCTGTAAATATTCCTGTCTATTGTGTCTATCTCTGCTTGAACATTGTGCTAAGCTGTAAATAGAGCTTTAGTCCTTAACTTCCAGCAAGCTGAGTCTAGTCTGGGTGATTTTACATAGTGTGGTGGGGTGGGTAACTCCCTTTTTTACCCCAGAAATATGGGCCTGAAATATCAGTAAACAATAAACACTGTAGTTGAACAAAACAAAATACATATTGGCAAAATTTCCTAGAGTAGTGGGGAGCAACATGCCTGTAGAAGAAGTGTGACTTACCATGTGCTTCACAGCAGACACAATCTGGGAGAAGATGATTTTACACTCTGTTTCTAGCATCTTCCCTTCTGTACTGATTTTAGTGAAGAGCTCCCCACCGCCTGCGTACTCCATCACCAGATACAGTTTTGAGAATGTCTCCATCACTTCATATAGCCTGATGATATTTGGGTGGTGCAGCTTTTCCATGCTGGATATCTCACAAGACAGCAAGCGTTGAGTCTTCCGGTCCAGCTTTGCCTTATCCAAAATTTTAATTGCAACTTTCTCTGAAAAGAAAAATGCTTTCCCATGTTGTTAAAGCAATAGCTGCAAGTGGTAATACTATTTAATTACAACTGTGCCTGGTTATATATACAGAAGCCTGATTATATGTATATAAACACAGTAAAATATCACCTCTGTTGAGTATAAGCTAAGCTACAGAGGCTGCAATGCCCTGCAGCCTTTCACATACACTCATGCAGTTCTCTGTCTATGACATACTCACTGCCAAGGTTGCTGAAGGCTGGTAGAGTACTGTGAGGGCTAACCAAATCATCTGCTGTCTTGGTTGCTCCACTGCTGTCAGGCTAATATGTGTCTAATGGTCACAGTTATAGCATCTGCTCTCAGTGCCTAGTACTGGTAAAGAAAACCTGCTTCCTCTTTCATTGTTGCCTGTGTTTGATGTGAGCTAGGCCTGAGCCTGGTACTTGTGACTAATAGAGGTATCAAACTCAGATGCTTTGTTTCAGGACAGAAAATCCTAGGGGTAGCTTGCAAGCTCTGGCTATAACCCTGCCAGTTCATAGTGCAGGGATGTTTAGGCTAAAGTGGTGTGATTTATAGAACTTTCCCTCTTCTTATCCTGTACCTCTACTCAGTTACCAAAATCAATGTTATAAAGGTTTGCCTCTCTCAGGATTGCTGTACCCCTTTTCCCAACAAGCCCATGTAATGGGTAGCTCATTGTGCTCTACAGAATACAGGAAAAGAACCATTTTATGTCTGTATGCCATAGTAGACCTTAAGTCCACACTAAACAAAGGTTTAGGGGGAAAAGGAAGGGGGAAAAGAACAGTGAAGTTGCAGGGATCCTGTAGAGCAACAAATCTAGCCATCAGCATGTGCTAGTAATGCAAAGCTGCTGTTTAAGTTTTAGATGTTTCTGTAGCACATCCACAGCAACACCAAGGCCTACAAAACATATGTTTGCATTTGCACCACACCAGCAGGGTAGGTCAGAGCAGTATGAATAGGTCAGTCACAATTCCCCTTATGTCTCTGTATTAATTGGTAGGTTACAGCTTTTTTCTTCACTGTATTGAATAAAGCTGGCATTTGAAGGATTAGTCTGGTTAAAACAGGTTTAAAGTACCTTTGTATAACTTGTCAGGACAGCAAAGTTAAACTGGATCACAATAATAAAAAAAAAACCCTGCTTATTCCTGGGAAGATTTTTTTTTTTCCCCCTGAGAATGTCTAAGATACTAATAGGGCTCCTAACACTTTCATTGACCCTCTCAGGAAAAAAATAAAAAAACAACTTTGTCTTTATTTCTAGTACATGGCAGCAAATTTTAGAGTCAATATTTTTTAATTGCTGCTTTAAGTGAGAAGGTTATAACATGTGTTTACCTATTTTGGTATAAAAGCNAGGCTATTCTAAGGTCTCCTCAAATATGCATCTGTCCATACCAATGAGGAGAGCTTCATGTTCAGCACCTTTACTTTTCTTAGTAATACACATGGATAAATTAATCTCCCTAATGAAGTGGAGCAAGTACTCCAAGCAAATGTGGATCTTGTAAAGGTATTGCATGTCCCTTGGTGTGCTTCCTTTCACAAGAAACCCATGCTGAGCATAGGGCAGTCTTCCCACACTGCTGCTCTCCAACATGTTCCATGCTTTCTAGTAAGTCTCTTAGTAATCTACTCCTGCCTGTGTGGAGGAGGAAATGCAGCTGTTGAATGGTAACAGCACACAAGACCCTGGCAGAGCTCTGACTGGTGAATTAGGACTGAAAGACTAAAACCTTTGTTGTGTTGGTAATTGATAATCTAAACCAAGATGAAAGAGCATCAGCTTGCAGTGTGTAATATTCACACAAATAAGTGCTTATGTGTCGTAAGGATAACAATTCTTACAATCAGAACTATGAAACTGCATCATTACATCTCCATTTAGAAAAGTTGGGAGTATTTAGGCTTAAAAAAACAAACAAACAAAAAAACCCAAAAACCAAACCAAACCAAACCCAAGTCAGTTAAATTCCTTCCCTTTCCTTTTGATGGAAATTGGTATTTCTGTTCTGGTTTTCTTTCTTTCTTTTTTTTTTTTTTT
>WBNM01019150.1:0-28861 GCA_013399055.1 Ramphastos sulfuratus | reverse complement strand
ACATTGCACAGTTACAGGCTGAACACAGGTCTGTAGGTTTCCAGCTCAGTGTAGGAACTGTCTCCTGAATGTAAATCACCTTGTGAACGTGACAATTATGTTAAGAACATGAGAAATGTCGCAACAAAAATAAAATAATCATGAACAACTCTCCTGATGTGTCAGCTCTGTCCATCAAGATAGCACACCTGGCAGTCATGTGTGCATTGTAATGTGACTAGAGTGTAGGCCAGGCTGAGCTAACATGAATGAACAAGGAAGAGTATGCCAGCTTAGTCAGGAGGAACATCACCTGGGACATCTCAGGCTGAAGCCAGCAGCCCGGGAACATCTCTGCCTTTTCCCCCTCCACCCTACCAAAGACAGGCCATGGGGTGGTAATTATCTCTCCTGCTCTCTCTTTCTCCCTGTTCTTTTCCTTCTTTCTCTGTTTTGTTTCTAAGTATCTCTCCCACTCTCTCTTTCTCCATTCTCTCTTGCTCCTCATTCTTTCTCTCTCCTCTTTCTTTCTTTCTTTTTCTCTGTTTTGTTCACTCTATCCTCTCTCTCTCTTTAAATAGTCTTGCCTTGATATATGACCTCATTTGTGTTTTAATTTCATTCATGAGAATGTTCAAAAGAACTGTGTCTCCTTCCTGACTTCTGGATCGAGACACTCAGGTAGGAGAAAACAGAAATGTTGCATCAACTGTGTACAGCCTCCAGCAATGACTTGCTCCCTCTGCCCTGGCCTACTTGCTGCCCATCCCAGTCTTACTACTGTTAGTTAGCATAGCATTCAGTTTTCAAATTAATGTTTGATGAAAGCCATATATGAACAACATCATTCTTTACCTCATAAAATCCTTAACGCGACATTGTTTTTCTGAACGTGGAATATCAACATAAGCAGCAGCCCTGGCAGAGGCAGTGTAAGACAACACTGCAGTCACTTTTACAACCATGCACAACCACACGAGTGTTTCACCAGATGGCAGTAGGAGCTGTTTAGAGCAGAGAAAAGGGGGTCAGGCCCTGTACAACAGATTATATATAAGCTCCGTGATGCCTGGAAGCAATTCCTATGTGGCCTGTCCTGGGTGAACCTTCTTTGGCAGGGGTTTTGGACTGGATGATCTCTAGAAGTCCCTTCCAACCCCTACCATTCTGTGACTTTGTGATTCTGTGATTCCATTTACTTTTCCAGCTAGAAAAAGGCCTGTTTTTTTGATACTAGATACATGACAATATTCTAAAAGCATTACTATAACAGGCACTGTCAGGAGCCACAGAACTCTCTCCTATCACTTCATTTAGCATACTTTAGGTTGTGCCAAAGCACAATGGTGCCAACATGCCAGTGACTAACAAAGGGTCACACTGTAACAGCAGATCTTCTGACAGTCTCAAACAACACCTAGAGGTCAGTCGCCTTCACCTCTTTCACAAACCTTCCAGTGCTGCCACACATTAAGGTGCAACCACAGGTCAATTCCAGTCACTTGTGCTAAGCTGCACAAGCACATCAACTATAGTCAAGTGAAAGCACTCTGTTGTCCTCTACTCACATCTTAAAACATGTCACAGGTCAAAGACTGCTACAAGGTGACAAAGTGAATGAGAAAATATTAAAGATCACAGACTTTACTATTTTTTCCTGCTGTGGATTACTTGGTGAAGCAGAACAAACACCTTCAATGGTTTCTGTGCAAAACTTCACTTGATGGTCACAGCACCAAGAAGAAGCAGGAGGAGGTTACAAATGGCTGTATTGTACTGACCCCTTAACCACAACAAGGGAATGTGGTTATCATCAACATGCTGATGCCAGATGAAGAGAATAAAAAATCCTGGTGTCAAAAGTGGAAAAAAAAAAAAGGCAACCAAAAAGACCCCCACCCTGGAATACACCAGCCCATAACTTACAGCACAGTTACAAAAGGAGAAGACATCAAATTTGCAGCCTAATTTGGACATTTAATAGGCCTAAGCCAGCACACTGAAGCAGAATACAGGTGGGGCCTTGATCAAATGTTCCCCTCAAACTGATCAGAAAGACTGAAATCCTCATCTTTTGGGTTGATCCTACATTCATTTTGGGATGGACCCATAAAGACAAACATGGACATTTTCCCTGATGGAACCTGAGCTCTCATACATGGATCTCACCTGACTAGCCTGCTTCCAGAACATGGAAAGGACCACTCAGCACAGGTCCAAGTAAGTTCCCACAGTCATTTAGCTCAAATTAATTCTCACCAAGTGCAGAGAAAAGACATAGAGAAAAAAACTCACAGGTTTGCCCTAATCTCTGATGAAGCCCTAAATGATGTCACTATGATCTCTAATACGCAGTCGCTGGCTGTGCCCAGGGAATGCTGCAACCTGGCCCACCAAAAGCCACTTAGCAGATGGATCATCTGACTGAGTATGGTTATGCCATAACCACATTCCTCTGCCAGGCAACACGTACTAGCATCTGAATGACAGCAGCAGGCCAGAGGAGCCCTGCAGGGCTACTGACAGAGAGCACACGCGATCCTGGAATCAGGATGCAGCACAGACTCACCTTTCCACCTCTGCAAAATGTTATCTGTTATGGGCTGGAACAACCTGCTGGGTGACAGCATCAATGAAGACAGGCTATGCAGACCTGAGTCGAAATCAGCAGAGGCTGGGTACAGCCCAGCTGGTGGAGTCTGACATCAAATCCAGTCTGCAGACTGTATGGGATAGATTGAAAAGCAAATAAATGCCTAACAATGAATATAACACAAACTATGATAAGCTAACACATGAAATCCTGTAAAGCAGAAATTAAAACATGGAGGGGAAAATCTCTTTCATCTTTTTGCTACATTGCATGATATAAACAGCTAGAGAGAGAATTAATTAGTCTTTGAATTTTGCTGAAACTTGCATGAAAAGCAAAGACAAAAGAAGAACTTATTAGTAAAACACATTGATGTACCAGGCCTTTGAAATACATGGGGATTCATTTGAAATCTGACTGCATTTTGAAATTAAATGTACCCTCTTGAAGCTTTAACCTGGATAGTCTCTTTTATTTCCTTCCTTAAGGCATAATGAAAACTGGCCCATTTGCCATGGAATTGTTCTTCCAAGGTGGAATTAGTTTCCATTAAACATTAAACGTGTATTCTGAGGCAACAGAGATGCAACAAAGTCTTTATTAGCCTTATAAATAACATGGAAAACATTCAATTGCTTTACCAAAAATAATTTGACTCATACGATTTTCAAAGAAAATAAAATACATTATTTGGATAAAAGCAAGATACAGGACAAGAAGTAGGCAGTACTGAAATCACTGAGGAAATCAGTGACTTTTTTATTTACTTATTTTAGGAAAATTGTTGTGTTTTAGGCAGATAAGCATTGCCAAGCAGATGGCCTGCAATAAAATCATTACTTGCAGGAAAGAGAAATTTAAAATGTGTTTCCATACAAAGGAAAAGAGAAAATGTTCAGGTTTATCAGATCTTTATTTTGCTATTCCCCACATACTTATTAGATGGGGCCCAGCACATACAAATAGGTAATCCAGTTTAGTTGCATGAGTATATAAGCACTTCTCAAGAGTACTGAGTAGTAGAATTTAAATGGACCTGGGCAGAAGACAAAGAGCTGCCATTCTGTTCCCAGCAGGTATTTGGAAAGACATAAATCCTGCACAGCACTCTGAAATGTACTTTACACTGCCTGGTATTTCCAGTTTTTCAGTGTAACATCTGAGACAGTTGAGATATATCCTGAATCAGCACTAACAAGCTTCTGCATTACAGCAATTATATTACTAAGCCTGACTAAAAGAAGGCTTAGATGTAGACATACAATACCCACAGAAAAGCAGCAGGACCTATGAAGAAACAGAGCAACATCATACAGACTGCTTGCTTGGTTTTACAAATGCTGAAGAGCTATCCCCTCAACGTGTCATTGCAACTGCTATCTCCTTGCCAATTTTACATGTCCTAAGATGAATGCAGTACTGAGTACTCTATGAACATTTAGAGAATTTAAAAAATACATAGATAGAAAGATATGTATGTACTTTTAATCTATTTGACAATTAGAGTTGAGATTTTTATAAGGCACCACAAAACAACAATGAAAAGCTATTCTGGTCATATTTCTCTAGCAATATACAAATATGCCACCACCTCAGACTGATGTGGTCACCTTACCATGCAGACCACCTGCTCCTCTGCTGGCTCTTGCCTCTGAACCTGTATTCAGATACCACGTACCGAGGCCCCTCTGCACTGGCCAGTGTCCTGCTTCCAGGTCTGCTATCTGCATGTCCTTCCTGACCTCTGCAGGCACAGAGCCATGCAGGAGAATAAGCACAAGCCTGCCACAATCACTGAAGCTTCAACTAACCTCTGGAAACTGCTTAAAGCATGGTAAGTCTTCAAGACTCAGCAAGAAGCTTAGCAGGAAGCGATCTGATCTTATTTAACATCCCACAGGTCATAAGTAAACTAATCAAAGAAATGCAAATCAAAGAAACAAGGCCCATTAAGGATTCTCTTTTCACTGGAGTAAGAACAGAAGTGAAATTAGGACAGGTGCTTTTGAAATCAGGATTGAAAGGAACAGTGTAATGGCAAGAAACAGCATTCAAGACAGTTAACTGTGAACTGAATTAGTCTCTTAGCTTCAGCTACTGTGACACACATTAAGGATCCTGGGCAAGCAATATTAATCTTATTGAGATTTGCTGAGTATCTGTCCTGGAACACAGACTACTTTTTTTTGTGGGGTTTTTTTTTTTTCCCCTTGTTGTTCCAATCTGAAGGCCTAAATAAATTATATTCCATTAGAAAGAATAGTGCAAATCTGAGTATCCAGTAGCATTAGGAAACCACTCAGTGTTTTTTACATTTAATTTCCCTAATTAAATTAACTGGAAAAGGAGCCACCGTTTCAAAGACATTTTGTGATGTAAAATTTACTACATAGATGACCACAAAACATGTCAAAAGCTAAGACAGATGATGCCTGTTTACATTTAAACAAAATAATACATTCAGTGTTTAAGTTTGGGGACCAGCTTCTGACAAACATGCAGAAAGAGAAATTAATAATAAGTCCAACTCTATGGTATTGCACAGACACAAATGATACTCTGTGATTTCAGGAAGCATAGGTTCACAAATGAAATAAAAAGTCAAGATACACAAAAGTAGAGAATAGACCAATTTCAGAACCTCTTTAATCTTCCCTGCAACATTCACTCCCTTTGACACAGACAGTTACATGGCATCTATACTTTCAGAACTACCATTCACATTTCATGATCCAAAATCCCAAGTTTATGCAAAAGCCTAC
This sequence comes from Ramphastos sulfuratus, assembly GCA_013399055.1. NCBI lineage: Eukaryota > Metazoa > Chordata > Aves > Piciformes > Ramphastidae > Ramphastos > Ramphastos sulfuratus. Next base: position 23,527 of record WBNM01019150.1, on the reverse strand, counting down.
AGGTAAGACAGTGCATTTCCTCACCTCCAATTTTCTCCTTGAAGAAATCTGCAGGAGAATAATTCTGTCAGATTAGAATCCAGACATGCATCTGAGAACAGACACACAGAAAGGCTTATAAGGTATTCCTATTAGACTAAAGTTCTGAAATACCAATCTGTTTTAAAATAGATGACAATTTAATGCTTCTAGCACTTCATTCTTTCCTGACTGATCTTTACTTAATGCTCTGTCTTCTTCTGGCAGTCTTCTATCTACACAAGAAAATGGAGCTGCCTGAATGAAAGAGAAATGACTCTCTTGTTTCATTTTCTTTATAAAGTGGGGGGGGAAAAGCAACAGGAAAACAATCAGTGCAGGTAGTATATAATTAGCATTAAATACATTTATTTATTTATTTATTATATTTGTTTATAATGTTACATTATTTCTATTTATTAATATTAATTATTTAATAATATATTATTATATATATATACAAAGAAATATATTAGAAGAGTCTGTACAATTTTAATGTGATAATTTCTTGAGCACAACAGATCTTTTCACTTGGTCATGGTATTAAAGCTACTATAACATGCATTGGATAGAGGTTTAGTCAAGAAATTATATTCCAGCAGGAAAACACACTGAGAAAAGAAAGAAAAAAAAATTACTTTAAAACCACAATGGTACTTTTATGTAATACCAAAGGTAACACACCTTACAGTGTTGCTTGCAGTTTGAGTGATGGCACATTTCAAAATAAAAAGTTAAAAGACTTGCTAAGGTTTCTAGAACAGCTTTTGTGAACGGGGGAAGTGTGAACAAGAGATACTCGAGAGCAGCCTGTTCAGGTTTTCCAGACCGAGCAGGCTAATACCATGAGGCCAGCAAGAGACAAGTAATGCTTAATGTTGCCCTGAAATCTGAACAAAGCACAGTTGGCAATCGAGAAGGTCACATTCTCTCAGGATAAACTCTGTGCCTTGGTCAGGTGCTGGACAAAATGCAAGCTTGAGCATGGCCAGAGTCCCTGGCAGTAAAGGGCCAAGATCATCACAGAGCTCAAAGGCATAACAGCAACTCTTTTCCTGAACAGGGTACCCTTCCACAACCCCAGTTATTGAAATAGTGCATGGCAAAGAACTGTAAGCTCAAGGCCAGAACTTTTTATTCATCGTAGCCCATTACAGATGTCATCGCATTGTTTTAGGATTACAAAGTGACAGCAGAAAAGAGGTCTGTCAATGAAGACACACAGAGAATTGCAGTATTTGCAGTAACAGATGCATTTACAGCTAAGAAGAATTTGACTTGGTTGAGCTCCTATACCCTCTCTCTAGAAATCATGTTCCCTTAGGATTAAGATTCTGATACCTCTCAGGAAGCAGACTCATGATAACTCCTAGAGGGATGGGAGCAACACAGAATACACATGACTCTGTAATTTTGCCTGATGACACACCACGTACGAATAGAGTCAACACTGTCTTGAGCTAGAACCGCCTGCTCTGCTGGCATGAAGGCTTTTAAGCCTGTAGCACAAAGATTATCAGATTCGTGTGGCTCTTCCAAAGCTTGGTCTCTGATTGAATCTTCATCAACAATACTTACTCTCCTGTCTCTCCATGGCACCAGCACTTCTCGGTGCCACGGCAATTAGGTGAGAAAGAAGAAGAAAAAGTAAGTCTTTTGTATCTGCTTCATAAAATTAGCACTTAAACCCAGCTAATCGCACCACTTAATCTGGTGACAACATGCAGAGCTCAACAGGACTGGAAAGAGATTGTTCTCATAATCATAGGGCTGGCATGTATGAGCAGTTTCTTATCTCTGTTTACTGCAAGAATGAACTTCATCCACTTATGACTCTCCTTTTTAAATTAATTACTCAAAAGGCAATGATACAGTCATTTGCCACAGTGATCATGGCAGTAATCAAGATAAAACCCAGAGAAAATCAATCAAGGAGCCATTACCAAGCCTACATCCCACATACCCTGAACCTCTCCATAAAAACCTCCAGAAATTTTCATAGATATAGTACAGAATTGAATATGTAAACCATTTCTGGCCATTTTCAAATCAAAAGTAAAGAAAAAAAAAAAAAAAAAAAAAAAAAAGACAATCTCTCCTTCACTGCTGTGCTTGCTCTGTGCTTGCTCTCTTCTTGTTCGGGAAAATAAAATTAGGCATGCACACAGACTGACTTCCTGCTCACTCTAGGCAATGACACAGCTCCTGCTTACTACTGATACTCTTGATATTCCTCTAAGATATTTTTCATGTTTTCCCTTTATAACAAACAAATGCACAAAATTACCACCTGTATGTGCAGTTCTTTGTGGAGAAGTGAACAGGTTCTGAGTTGTTAGTGTATGCCTAAGACACACATACAGATGAATACAAAGCTTCATAAACTGCAGGAACTGAACCTGAGATTGCTGGAGGAACCAAGGATGCAGGCCTGATGGCTGAGATATAAACAAAGAAGTCTTATTTCTAATGAAGGTGGAATCATTTCACCTTTTCTGTTTTATAACCAACATGGATTTTTTCTCATCACATAAAAGGAGTCCTGGAAATACATTTGCTAATTCTGACCATGTATTACACCACCAAATTTCAGGCAGAATTTGATCTTTCTTTGAAAAGTTCTGTAATATTGTTGAAGCAGGTTACAAACATTTATGCTGGGACTTCTAACATGGGCTGATGAAGCCAAATTCTCTTCTTTTAGCCCATATAGGAATCTGAGCTCTAACAAAGCTTTCTTCCACTTACTATTTCAGAGAAACTTAGATTTTTAAATTCTAATTTCTGACATACTAATTAAAGGAAGATGGGGGGAAAAACAAACAAACAAACGAATGAACAAAAAAACCCAAACAACCCAAAAAACCAACCAAACAAACAGAAAAACCCCAACAAAAAAAAATACAACCCAAACCAACCAACCAAAAAAAACAAAACCAAAAACCCCAAAACAAAACCAAAAACCCCAAACCAAGCAAGCACCCAAACACAACCCAACCAGAGGCTTGTTTTTATCCTTTCTCAGATGTTTTCACCTGATGACCTAATGTTGGCAACTAAGATTCAGATAAAATAGACATCTTTTGGGCATCTCCATATCCCTTCTGTACTGAAACACATTTGTCAACCTCTCNCCAGGCTTCCTGTAGGCCCCCTTCAGATACTGGAAGGCTACTACAAGGCTACTATAAGGTTGGAGGATTCCAAATGGTATGGCAGGACTCCTCAGGTCTCATCTCTTCTGTTTTCTATAGACAACTGAAACTTCATCCTCATTCCTCATTTGAGGGCAATGGCTTTAAGATGGAAGAAGGGAGATTTAGACTGGATATTAGAAAGAAATTTTTGGCAGTGAGGGTGGTGAGACACTGGCACAGGTTGCCCAGGGAGGCTGTGGATGCCCCTTCTCTGGAGGTGTTCAAGGCCAGGACAGATGAGACCTTGAGCAATCTGCTCTAGTGGNGAAACTTAGATTTTTAAATTCTAATTTCTGACATACTAATTAAAGGAAGATGGGGGGAAAAACAAACAAACAAACGAATGAACAAAAAAACCCAAACAACCCAAAAAACCAACCAAACAAACAGAAAAACCCCAACAAAAAAAAATACAACCCAAACCAACCAACCAAAAAAAACAAAACCAAAAACCCCAAAACAAAACCAAAAACCCCAAACCAAGCAAGCACCCAAACACAACCCAACCAGAGGCTTGTTTTTATCCTTTCTCAGATGTTTTCACCTGATGACCTAATGTTGGCAACTAAGATTCAGATAAAATAGACATCTTTTGGGCATCTCCATATCCCTTCTGTACTGAAACACATTTGTCAACCTCTCTAATAGCACAATGTCTTACACATGAAAACAGCAGATGTAAAACTTGCCTACATATACAAACTGAATCAGAATCCAACTCAGCTTAAAATTCAAGAGGCCTTGGCAGACAGTGCCTGCTCACAGCATCTGAAATCCCTTACATATACCATGTTCTAATTAGTGTTGGGAGGACTACCAGGAAAGCTGCTAGGAAGGTCTGCCTGGCCTTCCCTGGCATAAAACAAGGAGGCTGCAGGGCTGAGATTCAGCAGATATTCATTACAGGGTTGGGAAGCCTTCATCAGNTTTAAGATGGAAGAAGGGAGATTTAGACTGGATATTAGAAAGAAATTTTTGGCAGTGAGGGTGGTGAGACACTGGCACAGGTTGCCCAGGGAGGCTGTGGATGCCCCTTCTCTGGAGGTGTTCAAGGCCAGGACAGATGAGACCTTGAGCAATCTGCTCTAGTGGAAGGTGTCCCTGCCCATGGCAGGGGAGTTGGAACTAGATGATCTTTAATGTCCCTTCCAACCCAAACCATTCCATGATTCTATCTACTGTTCTGTGACTAGCAGAGGCCAAAATCAGAAGTGAAATCCCAATGCTAAAGCTGCCAAATTTAGGAAGTCTTCACAAAACCTCTCTGAAAGATAAAATTTCTGTTTAATTGTACTATCACTAATTGTCCTCTCAGCATCTACCAGCTGAACCGTGGGTAGGTCCCTGGTAGAAAAAGACTGACAAGAGCATGGAATTGTTTCTTATTTTTATGCTGTAGCAATCAGAAACCAGGCTCTTCTGTAGCACTCTTTTACATCGACTGCCAGTCACAACATCAGTATTGTTGCTGAGTCTGTAACACAAGGCCAGACATATTCACTGAGTGCATTCTCCAAAACTAGGTCTGCCTTTAAACAGTTCTCAGCATTTCTTCTCATATTTGCAAATAATTACACATGTCTCTAAGGTGACCTGAATAGTAACATCAGATGAGAAGAAAGCTTTTCTCATTGTGGGGACATGTATGTCAGAGAAACACATGCTCCTTTAATGGAACCAAGGACACAAAAGAGTGGTCAGATGCAAATGTATGACCTCAAGGTTTCTTGTTCAGTTTTTTTCCCTACTCTACTACAGCCCTGAATCCAACATTTTCATTTCACAGCTGTCTGATCCTAAATGAAACAAAATCTTACAGTATACCTACCAAACACATATATAGGCAGATAGCCACTACAGGCTTACATGTGCAATATCCAAGGAAAACTGGGATATGGAGAGAACTGGGGATTGCTGGAATACCTCTTCCACTAAAGCACCTGCAACTGCTACCACTGGCTTATCACTCCTGATAGACTGTCAGTGCTTGCTCCTCATTCTCCTGAAGAGAGTAATGCATGGAGTGGTAGTTAATGGAAGTGGCTCCTCCCATTCACTCCCAGATGTGGTAGAGCCAACAGCTGCAGCACTTTACAGTTCAATAGGGCTGCCACTGTGGGCAGCATAGTGCAACATGGCACGTCCAAAATGATTTCATGTTCTCATCCTGTCATGCAAATGCTTTTATACTAAGAAGTCCTCAGATCAGACTGAACAGAAGAAAATAACAGAGAAGAAAACAATGAAATTGCCAAGACAGGCTCTTTCCTCTGAAGGAAACAATTGCTGAAAGAACACATCTGCTATGGAAGCTACATTCTCCCTGCGAATTAGTGATGTGTTTCAGTTTCATTGATACCAGTATCTTTCCCCTCTGAGTAGTGTAAGAGGCAGTGTCCCTAGACAGTTTCTTCATTTTCTGTCTCCTGTATTGCCTCATTTGTTGCTTATGTGGTGCTGGCAAAGACAATTCTATTTCTCTAAAGCACCTGAAAGTTATTCCACATCTAGACTTATACAACTTTCCTATGTTTTTACACAAACACAGCAAAATCAATAGAACTCATGTTCAAGGAGCTACCACAAAGCAGCCCTGTGACTGGAGCACCTACTCAGACTTTGGTGGTGTATTCCAGTCCCTGTCCTATACCTTAAAGAAGGGTTTCAGACAGTCTTTCACTGTACAGGAGAATGGTATCCTACAAGTGTGCCTTGAAAACTGTAAGCACCATTAAAGCAAGTTTCTAGAGAGGTGTGCGGAGGGCAATTCACTGACTGTATTGCAGACCCACACAGCAATTTATACATAACATTTATGTACCTGATTATCACCCATTTATATCAAGTAAAAAAAAAAAAAAAAAAAAAAAAAGATTCTTGGCATGACGATTATAGGAACAAAAGTATGCAAGATACCCAGAGGAAGTAATGTGATGTTTAGAAAGAACTAACCCTCAGTGACAATGTGTTTGCTCTTACCACTGAATGTAGAAGTTCTGGCAACTCCAGTCTGTATTCATATCTATCTATCTATATCTATATAGATAAAAATATATATGAAATATATTTAAAGGTAAAGGCCAGTTTCTTGGCATCTCTTACCCTCAAGTTTTCATCTTTCTGCCAAGCATCCTCAGTAAGTCATCAAGTCCCAAGTCATCAAAGAACAAGAGCAGCAAAGAGGATGATATAATCCACCTCTGGGAAAAGGCCAAATCCAGCTCTTAGTGATGCTCCGGCATTTTGATTTTGAAGGGAAAACTACGTATTTTTTCTACTTAGCAAGACATCAGTTGTTTCAAGTGGTAGTTAAAAGGTGTTCAGGACAGAAAAAGCACACAAAGAATTCAAACAAAACAAAACTAGAACCCAAGAAAGAGTAAGCAAGAAGGTTCTGAAATAAAATATTTTTTAAAGATCTTCATTATTGATACAAGAAGTTGTCAATATTAATAACTGAATTACTGTCAAAAGAAATCTCTTTCATCAAATGGAGCTTACTACACTTCAAATTAAAATAAAAATCAGTCATTGATATGCTACAGAGGAGCTGACATTTTGCATTAGCATCACTTCTGAAATGCATTCCTTTGATGTTTATTTAGAATCTGATCCTGATAGTATCTGAGTATTTTCAAGATATTGTGAATGTCCTCAATCTCAGGAGTGTCCTCCAAGTGCATCCCCAGCATCTAGATGACACTTGCAGAAATTCAGTTTCAGTGATAAATACTCTCATCCTTAAGGATGAGAGTGGAGCTGTCCTTTTCTCCTGCTACAGCAGCAGAGATGAAGGAAGCCAACACTGAATACAGTTCTCTCCAAGCAGAAAGATGTAACACACACAGACTCAAAGGTCTGTGATATCTGTATTTAGTTTGGTAGTGTAGCTATGCAATACTCCCACATGTAAACAAGTTATGGACTATATGACAAGGACCAAATTCTCAGTAAATTCTTTACAGCTTTTCCCAAGAGTTTAAAGCATGATATTCAGAGTGACTGATTATTCCTTAGGAACTCAAATCCCTTTGTCCCTGTGACACGCTCTTTGGCAGCTCAAAAAGCCTTGTCCACTGCTGAGAGTAAGCACTAGTACTCAAGAGATTTACTGCCTGGCTCCTCCCAAGGCTGTGCTGCGTTGGAGGGAATAGAGTTCTACAGCACAGGCTTAAACAAGAAGCAAGCATAGCAGATGAGATGCCATTTGCTCAGAAGCTTTAGCTCTTTAACCAGTCAACCTGCACACATTATTAGCACCTACAATCCTGCACCTTCTTGTCTTGAAAATGATGGTCTTTATGTAGGTAACAGCAATGAGAAGCTACAAAAATGGAAAAGATGAAACACCTGACATCGTGTTCACAAACCAACATTTATACCTTCCAGACTTTTGCTCCCAAAACACTAACGTGTTTCTGGTAAGACACATTACAAATGGACATCTCACAGCTACAGGCAGAAGATTAAAACAATTGTTTGAGAAATGTTTTCTCTTTCCACCCCATCTCTAGGAAGAAAACTCTAAGACACTGTAGATCTAAACTCCAGAATTTAAGAATAAACACTGCACAATGTCATTGTTTCCCGTGCTTCACTTGCCTTTGCAGCTGAAGCCTGGACTAGGAGCAATCGCAGCAGCATGCATCTCAGGATATTTCCAAGTTTCAAATACCAGCTATATAGAAGAAAAACATGTATGCAAAGATGAGTATGTAAAGAGCAATAACACTTCAAAAAATATTAAAATATAACAAGATTGTCCATAAATACTGTGGTCCAAGAGAAACACCATTTTAACTGATAGTTACCTGAAGAGTAGGTAAATCTGTGCTTACAATTAAGTCTTTGCAGCCTAGCACCATCCAAAAGGAAACAACACTAATGCAGAAGCAATAACCTTAGATTTTTTTTTTTCCACTTACAAAATAGAAAAATGATTCATCTGTAGAGTTAAATTCTATCCTGGTTTAGATACTGGTGGTGGAAGAGCAAACACAGGCCTTCCTGCTGCATGTGGTGGTCCATGAACTCATGGAATCAGGCAGCTACTGCAGTGACACGTCTACAGGAGTACCCAGTGATTGACCTTTCAGCTGAACTCATTCCAGGCACCACCCCCAGGCCCCGGGGGTGCGGTGGTAAAACTGTCCTCTTTCTGCTGAGAAAGAATCCTAGGCCAGCTGTGGGCTGCAGGCCATTAGCAGTTTGCAATTATCCAGGACAACTGAGCTAATTTGGCTCACACCTGTATCCTCTATCATACACATCACACTCATTACAAAGGGAGAAGTTTGCTGAGGATGGGCTATTCCTATGGACTGTGCATTGTCACTGCTATACACTTGCTGGGCTGAGCATAACTTTGCATACTTCTTATTCACAGTGTTATTAATTTTGCTGTTGCTTTAAATCTGTTTTCAAGCCACAGGTACTTTCTCCTTTTCCCAGTTCCCTCTTTCTGCTAGGGAATCATAGAATCATAGAATGGTAAGGTTGGAAGGAGATCTCAAGGATCATCCAGNACAGCTTGGTGTCATCTGCAAACTTGCTGAGGGTGCACTCAATTCCTCTGTCCATGTCCCTGACAAAGATGTTAACCAGCACTAGTGCCAGCACTGACCCCTGAGGGATGCCACTTGGCACTGGTCTCCAGGTGGACATTGTGCCCTTGATCACCACTCTCTGTGTGCCACCATCCAGCCAATTCCTTATCCAGCAAGTAGTCATAGAATCAGAGAATGGTAAGGTGTGAAGGAGACCTCAAGAATCATCTAGTTCCAACCCCCTGCCATAGACAGGGACACCTCCCACTAGCACAGGTTACTCAAGGGAGGGGTCACTGGGTGACAGAGCAACTGCTTTAGTTTAGTCCTGAACACAGGCTAAACGTAAATAAAAAATAACAGGCAATTTCACCATATGGTGCAGGAAGTCTGAGCAAAATGATGGACAGTCTGTTTGGGGAAAAAAAAAGTACATTTTTGGCATGAGGAAGGTATAAGGATGAAAAAACAGCATCGAGAGCAAGTTACAGATGAAAACGTGACACTAACAGCTGATAGCAGGTCTTCTGCACTTTACAGCTCTAAGTTCAGTACTTCAAGTATGTTTTCTTTAATGCTCAAGGTCAAGAAAAAAAGTGTGTATTTATTCATTAACAATTATTAACTTGGTTATGAGATCAGTGACATCTGTATTCTTTGTGGGTGAAGCAAACACAGTGTGGGAAAACGCAGTGGAAAGAGCTGCAGAGGGAGAGCAGCCCAAGGACCCCGAGAACACGCTGCCGCATGACACCCCAAAGAAGGTGGCAGAATGGGAAGTAAAAAGAGGACTAGAGGACTCTTAGTGTTTATCATCAGGCTGGGACAGCAAGCATATAAACAGTTTCCTAATGTTCATTCCTGCCTCTCTTGTTTCACTGCTCCCCTATTAAATGCTAATGAAAATGAGCCACTAGGATTGACACACTGACTACCCTTTTAAAATGTTAGTTTATTGATGGTGGTAAGCATCATAATTGCTCTCCTTCACGGAGCTGCTATGCCATGCTTGGTCAGAGAAGTGGAACTTTATTTAAGAATAGAGCCCTAGGTTCAGTTCTACAGTGTAATATTTGTCCCTCCTGAATACAGGGCCAGACTTGGGCATGAGCTGACAGTGATTCGTTGACCTGATTTATTCAAACCCAAGTTCCTAAATGAGGATTTTGAGGAACCTGTAATCAGTAAGAATAAAAACCATCTACACAACTCTGTTGTGTATAGAAACAAAAAAACCCCAACAAACCAACCAACCAACAAAAAACAAAACCAACCAAACAAAAAAAAAAGGGGAAAAAAACCCCAGCACTACCGGACTCTCCCTCTGTAACTATTGGCACAATTTTGTGCTGTTCCTGTCAGCCTAGAGTTAATTCACTTTGCAGTGGCCTAGTGGGGCAGATATGATAACCACCAGTGCAATCACTCCCTGCAGAACTTTGAAAAGCTGATTCTTTCTACTGTGCTGTATAGAAAACAACACTATATATGTGGGTATCATGGAGGAGAGGTTTGTCATTTATTCAAATACAGCATCCCAGAAAGGATACCTTGAACCTTGAAGTGACCTGGATAGGCTGGAGAGGTGGGCTGAGGAGAATTTCATGAAGTTCAATAAGGCCTGCACCTAGGTTGGGCAACCCTTGACAGCAATACAGGCTGGGAGAATGATGAAATTGGGAGCAGCCCTGCCGAAAATGACCTGGGTGTACAGGCGGATGAGAAGCTGGACATGAGCCAGCAATGTGCACTTGCAGCCCACAAGGCCAATCACATCCTAGACTGAATCAAAAGAAATGTGGCCAGCAGGTTGAGAGAGGTGATTCTGCCACTCTGCTCTGGTGAAACCTCACCTAGAGTACTGTGTCCAGCTCTGGGGTCCCCAACACAAGTGAGACACGGACCTGCTGGAGTGAGTCCAGAGGAGGGCCACCAAAGTGATCACAGGGCTGAAGCACCTCTCTTAGACTGAAAGAATTGGGGCTGTTCAGCCTGGAGAAGGCTCTGAGGTGGTCCACTGGGGAAAGACTGCTTAGAAAGGGTTGTAGTGATAGGACAAAGGGCAATGGTTTTAAACTGGAGCAGAGTAGGTCTAGGTTAAACATCTGGAGGAATTTCTTTACAAAGAGAGTGGTAAAATACTGAATGTAGCTCAGGCCCCATCCCTGGAGACATTCAAGATCGATGTGGTTCTGGACAGCCTGATCTAGTTGAAGCTGTCCCTCATAACTACAGGGAGGTTAGACAAAATGACATCTGAGGGTCCCCTACAACCCAATGCAATCTAGGAATCACATGAACTGGGCCTGGCTACCTTGACTTCATGAAAGCTGTCACAAACACTTAAGTTTACAAGTACTTCTCAGCAAACTCTTGGAAAAACTATAGAAGTAATAACATAGTAATTGCAAAATAATGGAGGAGGATTATTTCAGATCAGGATTAGGTTGCCTCAACTGTTTGTTACCAGATGAGTTTTCAAGCACACTCACCTTGTGGGGGATATTCACATTTTTTTATTTCCTTCCAGATTAAATACTTCCTCACTTTGCAACAGAAGCTTTAAAAGTTATGATAGTATCAGTATTCATTGTTGCATAGTGCAATAACCAGATTATCTTAATGAGGGATTAAAGAGCCCCTAAGCTTTTGATACAATCTCTCAAACATGTATCACATGATAATTAGAATGACAACAATGATTTATTATAAACACTTGAAAAATATTAGTTTTGGGACACTAAGGCAAGTCAGACAATGCTATTACAGCAATTAATTTCTCCATAGTTTAACACCATGTCTTTCCTAAGGATTTGAAGTTGCATGGGTTGGACTCTGGACTCTATTTTAAGAGAAAGGAATGGAGAGCATCTAAACCAGCTACTACCTAATTTGGAAGCTGGATTAAATAGCATGGATTAACACACTGCTGTATAGTTGTATGGGTTTATGGTTGTCATGACAACCAGCAGACAATGTATACCATGAAGCATTAACAAGATTCATCACTAGCACAGACATACTTACAGCAACTGCAGATTGACATTAACTCTCTCTGCAGTTTAAAACACCAATTCACAGCCAGAGAGAAACAGAGGCTTAGCTTATGAGCGAATGCTAGAAGTAGCAAAATATCCTTGGATCTTACCTGAAATGTTTAAGATCTTAAAAAATACATTAGTGCTTTCCCACTGCTTTTCCATGGTACTGAGTGTGCAAGTACACATTTATTTTATAAACCAAAAGTGACTATTACCCAGTGCATCCCACATTAGGCAGAGTGCTCTTGTATTTCAAGCAAGAGACACACTGATTTCCATTTTGGAGTTATCTTTCTCAATAACTTGTCTTTGGTTTTATGGTTCAGGAAAGCCAGGAAGCTGGATAGTGTTTTCCATTCCACTACTGCTTGCTTACAGAATTATTTACTCTGTGCAATCAGAATAAAGTAGAGAAAAAAAGAAAAAGAAAAAATAGAAAAAGCCCCAAACCATTTACCTACATTATAGGATGAGAGGCTGAGCTAATTAATATTTGCCAAGTGTTCTAAAAGAGAGCTGTTTATGCATGAAAGACTATTTTTTTTTTCCCCCCCAAAAGCAGCATTCTGGAGATTTTTCTCAGTTTTAGCCAAAGGCTTCAAAGCTTGAAATTTATTTCCTGCCTCAGAGTAAAAATCAGAAAGAGAAGAAAACCCTCCTGACTTCTTGGGCTCTGGAATAACATCAGAAGCTGAGACTGGCCACAAAAAGTTGTGTGGTGTTTCCACTTGTAAGGAGCTAATCCCACAGCTCATCAGTGTGGTTCAAACCTATGTGCATTCATTTGTTATGTTTTCTACCCCACTGTAACTTCACAAAAAAAAAAAAAAAAAAAAAAAAAAAAAGACACAAACCCTCTAAATTCCTTTGCAAAGAGTACCTTTTTAACACGTATTTTACAACCACTTCTGTCACTCCTGCTTCACCCAGACGAAGTGCTACAGTTGCCACGATGTCATATCCACTTGGATAAGTACTCTCTATCTCACGGAGTGGGAACTTGTAAAAGCTCCACTCCTAAGAGCACAGAATTTCTCCAGTAGTGAAATCCTGAAAAATCCTCTCATGAAGTTCAACCTGCAGGACTCAAAGTAAAATCCATTTCAGCAAAGAGTTAATTAATCCATTTATTGCAGTGTGGATAAACCAATTATTTTCCAATGCAGCTTAGCTGCCTTCAAAACAGAACCACTGTACAAGACTGTACTGTAATGAATTATTCCTATTTGCAGTATTGCAGGCCCTGTGTTTACAAAGTAATTTTGAATAGTTTCATATGACAAAGCTAAGGAACCCACCACTGGAAAGCATTTTAAAAACTACCTCATAAGCTGCAGTTTTTAAAACAACACTCTCAAATGATGCCAAAGAAGAAATTAAGATGAGTAAACCCAGCATATTCAAGTTCCCAATTCCCAAGCAGACCAGGTATCTAGGGCCAACTAAAATCCAGAGGTCCTTGCACCTGTTTGTGGAGTAAAATACTATATGGAGAAGTATGAGTTGAATTAAAGGCAGTAGAAGAGGGATGATAATATTTAAGTAGTCAAAAGAGATAAAAGCAACCAAATTATACACTCATTTACAGCTATGGGATTGCTAAGGCCCTGGAACTGCTTTAGAACTGAGAAAATATTTAACAAGTAATTACCCAGTGCAAGAAAAAAAATAGTATATATGCAGTTTAAGGAATCTTTTGGATAGAATGATACTTTTTAAATTAGTTGGGTTTGTTGTTTGGTGTTTTTTTTTTGTTTTTTTGTTTGTTTGTTTTTTTTTTTTTTTTACATACACATGCACAAACACTCTTCTCTCCCTGCAAATACCTACCTGCTTTTAGTTTTCCTCCTGGGCTGTGGCAGAGGACAATCTGAGTGTGCTGTAACACATCTGCACCCACGATGTCAACAGATTTGTTGTGAATCAGCTGAAATGCTAGCCTACATCCTTCAAGAAGAAAATCCCCAAACTACAAGTGCCTGGTGGCATCTGCTGTTAAGTGTCTGACAGTAACTGTGCCAGCTATTTGTAAAGCTACATGAGCAGATTACCCTATATAAGGAATAATACCCCAACCCAGAAAACACATAAGCATGTCATGGCTCCTTCCATGGAATTACTCATCTATTTTGCATGCAAAGCACAACATGGGATTTCTCAGACTGAAAATATTTTGGCTGCAGGCACCAGCTAGTCCTAGTAGAAGAAGAGGACATCAGATAGAGCACAAATGCCTCTCAAATAATCTTTGTTTAAACATGTGCTGGTTTGAGGCTAATTGGAACATTTTACTGAGAGAAATTCAATCCTTGGCTGTGAGAATAAAGAAAAACAGCAACAGTAACCTATACCACAATAACAGCAACCTCTATCACAGTAACAGCAACCTTTATACAGTAACAGCAACCTCTATCATTCATTCTTCTGCTGTGAAGTGCACCCAGTCAAAATAGAGATCAGACACTTCTCACACACTTCTGAGTTAAGTTCTCGGTAGTATTCCAATTAGCCTCAAAACAGCACAAAACAATAATGAACAACCACCCAGGTGGGGCCAGTTGTGGCCTGCTCCATTTGGGCCCTCCCCCCCTCTGCCAGCACCCCCACTTTGAGGCCCTGTGGCTGGTGGGCGGCTTGGCCCCAGCCTCACAGTGCTGCTCTCTGAGTTACAGTGGGAAACACTTTCCTTAGCTTGAAGAGAGGTCAAAACTAGAAAAAAAGTGGGATGTGATACCAGTGACTTAGAATCATAGAATAGTAAGGTTGGAAGGGACCTCAAGGATCATCCAATTTCAACCCCCTGCCATAGGCAGGGACACCTCCCACTAGCACAGGTCACTCAANCCAGACCCCCAGGTCCTTTTCCTCAGGACTGCTCTCAGCCATTCACCACCCAGCCTGGAGTCGTGCTTGGGACTTCACCGAGAAAAGTAATTAATTTTAACCAGTACGCTTCCTCTAGGAAAATTAATACACAGATCACAGCAGCAGCCACAAAACAATACTGAAACGATCGAAACTCCTCCAGCTGGAAGGGAGGCTCGTTCAGACGGGCGGCAGGATCTCGCCAGAGCACCGCCGACCCCCAGTTAAAGTGCAAGGAGGCACCGCAACACAAGCTGCGCTCCGTGGCAGAGGCTGGCAGACCTAAGAGCAGGTACCTGAAAGGCGGCTGCCTGCCGCTGCCTCCAGCGCCTCGGGGCCTCGCCGCGCCTTCCCGCCGCGGAGCCCCGGATCGCGGGCCTCAACGCAGCCGCAGACCCCTGGCCCTGCGGGTCGCCCGCCATCAGCCCGGGTCGGGCGGCCCGCCATTCGCCCGCCTCCCACTGCCACGGCGCGGGCGGGCCTGCCTGAGCCACCGCTCTCAACCCTCGGGAGAGGCAGGGAGCATGTGCTGCGCCTGGCGACCCTACTGGGCGAGCTCGAGTCCCTGCTGAAAGAGTCGGCGGCAGTGGGAGCTGAGCGGGCTCCGGGGCAGCTCTTGCCACCAAACCTCGGACAGCTCCGGCGGCGGGCTGAGCTCCCATGTTGGGCAGCCGGCCGGCAGACAGTTCCCCCGCTGCGCCCTCCGGGTGCTCTTGTGCCCACGTTTGAGACACGCACCCAGGGGCACCATGCCGCGCCTCGTTGGCTTCAGGGCTTGTAACGGCACAAACTGCTTCCTCAAAGAGCCTCCAGCCCTCACTTAAAGGAATGGGAAAGATGAGGCCCAGTAGGCAGTGATGCCAAGGCTCCAGGTAGAACACACACCTGGCAGGCAGGAAGTAAGTAGCAGGGAGCTGCACAATCGTCTTGCACCATGTGCATGAAGCCATGGTGAGAGTGCAGACACAAGCACACCAAGTTGGGTCCATCTAGAATGCTGGGATAGATCTAGAATGGTGGGTCAGGAAAGTGCTCCAGCTTCTGCTGTACCAGCCTCAGCTGGTAGTTGTTTGACAAGTTACAGGTTATTTCTATTTTCATTATAAACAAGACACTTTTAAGAATTATTTCCTATCAGCAGACACTACAGTTTGACAAAAATTATAAATACCAATTGCACATTATTTTTTCAATTTTCAAGGAACAGTTGGCTTAAATATAAGCAGCCAAATTAAACATCTTGTGTTATCTCACTGAAAGTAATACCACAATAAGTGATCTGTGCAAAAGAGTACCATTAGCTAATTAAAACTTGCACTGTAGGCAGGCAAAACAGAGGCTGCAAAATTCACTTCTCACCATTTTGTGAAGAACCAATATAGAATCTTTGAACGATTTAGGTCAGAGACACTAAAGATCATCTTGTTCAACTCCTCTGCCAGGAGCAGAGACAATTTCTGCTAAGTAAGGTTGTTCAAAGCCCTGTACGACCTGGCCTTGAACACTGCCAGGGAAGGGGCATCCATAACTTCTCTAAGCAACATGTTCCAGTGTCTTGCCACTCTCACTGTAAAAAAAAAACAAAAACATAGTCTAAATCTATCCTCTCTTAGATTAAAACTATTACCCCTTATCATATTACTACAGGTTGCGCTAAGAAGATTCTCCCAACCTTTGAGTTCTCTTTAAGTATTGAAAGGCTGCAATAGTCTCCATGAGGGCTTCTGTTTTCAAGGCTGAAATACCACAACTGTCTCAGTCTGTCCTCAGAGGGAAGGTGTTCCAGCCCTCTGATCATCACTGTGGCCCTCCTCTGTCCTTCTTACACTGAGAACCTCAGATGATCCCACTGCACACAGGGTCTCACAAGAGTGGAGCAGACAGGCAGAATCACCTCCCTTGTCTTGTTGGCCATCCAGCTTTATCCTCATAAGCCTTTTTCATGTTGCCTGAATAATTCACTCTTTCTCAAACAATTGATCAACTCACTTTCCCCTTTCTGCTCCAATTTCAGAAATAGCTTATGGCCTCTCACGAATAACATACATGAATCTACAAGTCTCAGATTCGGTTTGATGTTCGAGTTTACTTTGTACCTAGACACATTTCATGGTGGGTTTGGTTTTTTTTTTCTTCATATCCACTTTTACATTTCTTGCTGCCTAGACCTCCTCCTTAGCTGTAGTTTCATTGTTANCCATTCTATGATTCTGTGCTTTAGTATAAATCCAAGCATGTCCCATTGCCAGCTAACACAAAGCTCTAGGAGCTGGCAGTACTTCAATGGAAGAACTCCTCCAACAGTGTGTAGGTAATGGAGAGTTCAAAGAGGTCTGGGTGTCTACACAGACATTTGGGACAGAGAAAGGATGGTGAGGTGGCCATTACAGACAGCCAGAACTTGTGATGCCCTCATTTTCCCTCCCCCAGTATTAGCTATTGCAGTAAAGAGGCATGAAGAACTTGAGCAGTGGGAGCAATCTGGGCTTCAGACATTTGGAAAGCAAATATAGGGAAGAGAGAATGCAAAGGGAAAGGTCCTCCAGCAGTTACTGCTTAAGGAAAGCCTTTCACCTTGCCCCTCACAGGGTGAGAAGGCAATTGCTTATGGTCCCACTGTGGCTCACTGGGAGCCTGGATCGGGCAGCATTGGGTGCAAGAGCAGAGCACTGTTTCTGTCCTACTGAATTAATGAATTGCTGTTGAGAAGGGAAGATCAAGCAGATAAAGAAACAGCTCAACGCTGCTTACCAGGCCACAGTCCTGCTACCAATACCCTGTAACTGCTCAGTTTACACTGGACTTCAAGTTACCTAGAAGTTAGTTTCAGTGGTTACACACCCAGATTTTTCCTTTAATCCACAGACATTGAGTCCATATGCACAAATACTTTAAAAAGTAAGAGTTATCCAGATAAGCAAGCAGCAGGTCTGTGCCCTCTGTGTTATCAAAAGATGAGCTTCTCCTCAGAAGCCAGGTATAAACACAATAACCAATTTTTACTTTCACAACTAACACTGGGCCACATTCTTTCCTCTGCACAGAACCCCATCACGTATTACTTGCATCTTAGAAAACACAAAACATAATAATAAAAAAAAGCAAGTTACGTTAAAGAAAATGTTTGAAATTTTAATTGAGATCCATGTTTGTTTTGCATCAGTTTCTCAAAGGCTATGATGGAACACAAGAATAATTTTGAACAAGACTAAATAATGCACAAATCCCAGGAAACAATTGTGCACTTGGAGAAGAATGAAGAGAAAAGCCTGATTTCAACTAAGAACTATATGATTACCAAAAGCATTAGGGAATCTTTGCAAAAATTCTTCCCTTTGGTTAAGGCTTTGAATAGAAAGTTTTTCAGAAATGTGGAGCACCTCTAATCTCAAAGCAATAATTAAGAATTAGTAGTCCTTAACATCCTCAAACACAGAGCTAGACAGTAATTTCTAAACAAATCTTAACTGTACAGTAAAGAGCTATTAATCTTATTAAAAATGAGATTGATTCTTACCACTGGTAGCTGGCAATGTAATTGCCAGTCACTTAATTGTTCCTAATTTATTGGATGAAAAAAAAATAATGCAACATTTCATGGTTGGTATTGTTTTATTGTCTAATATTGATTAAATTATTTACATTCCTGTTTCAATCCACAGATTAGCACTCATTTCTATGGCTTTTACTTTTGTGTGTAGTACATATTTGTGTCAGGTGTCCAAATTTTGCTTCAAAAAACAGGAACCTGATACCATATAGGCAAGTCTTCTCTATATTTATGATTACATATACTCATTTTAAAAAATAGACAATTCAAAAAGAAGAAAGAGATCCCATGGAGCTTTTCCTGTTTTAAATTGTCCTTTCTAGAGTGTCTGGCTGCCTGCATGTAGAATCTTTTTCCTCTCCCCAGCCATCTGCTTCTAAATTTAATGAAAAAAAAAAAAAAAATCGATAGCTGACAACTGTGAGCAAAAATATAAAGCACTATAACATTTCCTACTCTGCCTTTTACTGAACTATTTCTTGAACACTCTAGGTACTTAGTGGAAATTTAACCAGTAAGTGTTTTAAAAGGCACAGAATTTTTGTGCTCAGAGATTCCAGGAACAATGTTTTTCACCAACGTAAAAGTTAAGAGAACACTGTTAAGATACAGCAGTGCAATCCGAAAATTCACTGCCATTTACAATAAAACACACTAAATTTTACTGATTCTTTTGCCACAGACATCCTGCAAATCTGGAACAAGTTTTCCTCTATTGCAAGAGGTAAAGAGGTAAAAATACTCTTATATATCCCCAGGGACAGGATAAGAACAATACAAGCTATTAAAATCCTTGGAAAGCTGTCCATCTATGGTAGTTTCTATTCCATAGTATTACATAAATGGGAAAGTTGTTTTTCACATATGGACTAAGTTTAGTTGTGCATGAAGAAAGATAATTTTGGTCCACTTGACCAGCTTCCAAAGGACACCGTATCAGAAAGGTGACCACTGACAGTTCAAAAACCAACATAAAATTTAACAAAAATATGTAATTTGGTATTCCATTCCTAAACCTGCAGTGTGATTTATTTGTCCTGGTCATCCACCTTTTCATCCTGTGTGTCCACTAATTGAGCTTTTGCCTCTTCAGCTTGTTCATGATTTTCTTTATCTGCATCATCTATTTTTTCAGGTTCTTCTGCTTCTCCTTGATTAGCACTTTCATATTCTACTTGCTCAAGGTCTGTACCATCTATAAGTTCTATACATCTGTACTTCTGTACATCTGTAAGTGCCTGTACTTCTTCCATCTGTATTTGATTTACATGCTCAACATGTAACTGCTCCACATGAACTTCAGCATCTTGTTCAGTTTGAATGTGTTCAACTTCCAAGTAACTGATTTGCACCTGTTCTTGCAGTTCATCTATCTGTGTGCCTTTCACTTGATTGTCCTGTATGAGATCCTGTTGCATCTCTTCCACAGTTACCTGTGCAGGATCCACTTGTACCTGAATTACTGGTAGGACATGGACTTGCTCCACTTGTTCTATTATAGTCATTGATGTTACTGGTTCAGTTTCCATGGGAAGAGACTCTTCTGCTATTATTCGTTCTTCAATACTGTGCCTTTCTTTAAGATGCCTTCTCAGCTCACTGCCTTGCATAAACCACAAATCACATAAGGTACAGTGGTTAGGTTTGTCACCAGTGTGTATTACCAAGTGGTCTTTGAATTGATCCCAGCTGTTAAACACGCTGTTACAAACCTGAAACAAAAGATACAGTATGTTAAACAGTGCCAACTGTTCCAGCTCTAAGTACTGCCTCCACTGCAGACACTATTTTCATGAAGCACATGGACACATTTCCCTCCTTTCAGCTGACACTGTGATAAGTAGACTGAAAACAACATACAGAGACTGCTGAGAAGAATAAAGTGCCAGGGAAGAAGAGAGAGTAGTTTAGAGTCAGGCTTGGAGTAAAGAAACAGGCTCAGAAGTCTTTGTCTAAACAAGTGTTCTCGAGTGCATAAGGTAGCAAAGAGCACATTTGAACACCTCTTAACTTCAGGCAAATAGTTTTGAAATGGTATTCCATCTCATTACTTTCAGCAGCAGCACAGAAGGATGATGGAGTACCTGTCAGGAAATAAGTCAAGAACAGGCCTGTCCTGTGAGGTAAGTATCTCCATTTTGCTGTTGATGTCTGCCCAAAACAGGTTTGTGATGCTAATGCCATGTTTTTTTTTTTCCCAGGCTCAAATTTTAGATAGAAGGTGCAAGTACACTTCTTAAAATACTAATGTTATAGATAAGCACTCAAAATTACTTAGTCATATATAAAGATAATGACTATTAGTAATGCCCAAGCATATAATTATTGTTCTTGTCACATGGAACCTAATTCAGTCCTCAAGGCAGACACTGAAAAGCACCAAAGAGAGAAAGGTAATTTTATTTTTTCTCCTCTTTGTTCAGTGAGCCAAGATTTAATTATTGAATGCTATGCAAATTTAGTTCTAAAGATCTCTCTTTAGAGAATTCAACAAAAAAGTCTGCAAGAATTGCTATAGTTATTATGGGCTGAACAATCACTAATCCATATTCACGGTACCTGTGAAAGGATGCAGTATCAATTTAGAAAGAGAAAGCTATGGCACAAAGCAATCAGACCTAAGGGCCACAAAACAGTTGTTCAATGAGTGTATAAGGTGCAACTCTATGTGACACAGCAATGCTCACACTCAGAACAAACTTATCTTTAAGAAAAAAAGGTATGCTCCCAATAATTAAATTCAGATTAGCATAACAACCGAATGATGCAACAGCACCAGTTAAACTTCTGATTAAATTCTTTGATTAGCAACACAGAATTAATTTCCTGCAGTCTTCAATGATCATGCTCTGGTTTGGGACAAAAAAAAAAAAAAAAAAAAAAAAGGTATCCAGCAGTTTTCTTCACTACAACACCCCATTTAACCTCAAACCACAGTCACTCTGTGAACTGAATAGGGTCAAAGCCTTAAGGAAGAAAAAAAAAAAAAAGGTTGAAAGAAAAAGGCAGTTGAGACTGTCACAGCAATGGGGCAGCAAAATGGTAATTAAAAATGCTACAACCAAGCTAAGCTCTATTATTCAGCTTTTCAGAATCAGGTTTTAAAAGCTAAGTATGATTTATCTAAACAGCTTTTCAAATGTCAGTTACATACAGTGATCAAGTGCCCTAGCCATCCATCTATGGCATTTACATCATTTACATTTGCTTAGAAGACACTCTTCAAAGCTGGAATGACTTGACAAAGTCAGTACACTGAGTATCAAATGGGAGAACAACAAAATAGGAAGTACTCTGGATTTTGGATTACAGTGAAGCATGCTCACAATCATGAATGGCCTAGCTCAGTGCATCAAGAATGCTGAAAAGGAAGCAGAATGGCCAGTAGAATGCAGGTGAACACTCACCTACATGAAAGAATTGCAAGTATTTTGAGGCTCCAGATCAGTAATTCCACATTTTAAATGAAACTACTCAGATGTCAGAACTTATTTCGACGCTGAGACTGAATGTGATCCTTGTATTTATTCAAGGAAAAGCAGCTCTTTGAGACTTAACCTCAGTCTCACTCACTTTTCTGCTTGGTACTCCCACATTGCCTCAGCACAGGAGGGAGGTATCTAGTCTCAGACTGCTATTTCCAATACCCACCTGGCATTCATAGAGTTTCTTTCTTCCCTTTTTAGCTCCAGCTCCAGACTGACATGCCGTCAGGTGACATTTGAGCGTGCTATTCCTTGCAAAACGTTCATGGCAGTTGGGACATTCAAATGGTTTTTCACCTGTTAAAACAGAGAGTTGTAAGCCTATAAACCCAGCCAGTTTTCTGTCAGCAGTATCTTCTTTCCCTCTCTTACTTTAGTGTATGTTGATAAATACCCTTTAGAGTTGTGTTATTCTACAGAGAAAGACATTCTTTGTAAACTTCACATATATAAATGGCAAAAACCTAATGTGGAGTCATACATACCACTTAAGAAAAAACAAGAAGCACAACGAAAAAAAAAACCAAACAAACAATGTAACAATTACACTTAGGTCTTTAGGGAAATTAGATTACTATTCTGACAAAATATCTTATAAAAAAAAAAAAACCAGGCAGATTTCTCTCTTTTAATCTGGTATTTACAATTAAGCAATCAACACTGGTAAATATACAAAGCCACATGTTCAAAAAGGAAGTATAAGGAAGTATTTAACACAATGTTATCTTTTCGAGAACTTTAATAGCTTATGTTGGGAGCTGATACTGAGCTGAAGAAAACGTTGGCATGGAATGACCACTCAGTAAAAATGCATCATTATTAAAGCAAACAAACAACAACAGCCCCTTCCCCAAATACAGCAAGAAGAAAGCACAAAGGGACATAAATGCATACAAGCAAAAAGTTCCTCTTAGTTTGGCCACTTCATTTCAAAGCTGGTACCAAACACAGAAGTCTGCTAAGGATAACAGCAGGGGAGGCTGAAAACAGGTAGTTTTCTATTTTTCATGCACAGTAGTATATTGTTACTACTGTCATCAAGTAGTAACAAAAAATAACTGGTGTCTCTGTTTACTAATTTAATGATGTGCAAATACAATAAAACTCAAGGAAATTAAAGAAATTAGGAACAATGTGTTTCTTCTGAAAGTCTGCAGAAATACTGACAGTACCACTGCTGAAACAAGTGGCCTAATGAACTCCAATGAGGCAGTGGCCACCTCTGGTGGAGTGACTACATTAATGGACAAGGTAAAATACTGGTGGATGAAAAGTTGGACACAAGGCAGCAATATGCACTTACAGCCCAGAAGGCCAACTGCATCCTGGGCTGCATCAAAAGGTGCATGGTCAGCAGATTAAGAGAGATAATTATGCCCTTCCACACCACTCTTATGAGACCCCATCTGCAATACTGTGTTCAGCTGTGGAGTCCTCAGTGTTGGAAAGACATGGATCTGCTTGAGGGGGTTCAGAGGAGGACCACAAAAATGATCAGAGGGCTGGAAGACCTCTCCTACGAAGAAAGGCTGAGCATATTGGGGTTGTTTGGCCTGCAGAAGAAAATACCCCAGGAAGACCTTATTATGACCTTTCAGTACTTCATGGGGGGACTTATTAAGAAAGATGGGGACACTCTTTTTAGCAGATCCTGTAGCAATAGGACAAGGGTAATGGTTTTAAACTAAGAGATCACATATTAGGAATAATAATAGGAAGATTTTTTTTTTTTTGCGATAAGGGTGGTAAAAAAACTGTCACAGGTTCCCCAGAGAGGTGGCATCTTAGGAAACATTTGAGACAAGGTTGGACAGGGCTCTGAGTA
>WBNM01019149.1:0-28757 GCA_013399055.1 Ramphastos sulfuratus | reverse complement strand
TTTATTAGAAGACCTAAGAGAATAAACAAGTCTTTTACTGTTCCTACAGCTTCTTTGTACTCTCTTCCCCTCTGTAGGCAGGCAGCTATCAGAGACCTCAGACCTCTACAACAAATTTTAGAAGTACTGTTGGCCACAGTTTATTAGACTGATAGTTTTTCTAAATCAAAAGCCCATGGTCTGAGTGAAATATCAATAGGAAAGAATTCCCTGTCACTCACTCTGAAAAAAAAAATCAAAAAAACCACAAAAATAACCCCCCCCAAAACCCCAAAACAAAAAACCCAATCCAAAAAACAACCCAAACCAAAAAAAACCCTACCCAAAAAACAACCCAAACCCAAAAACACCCAATCCACCACCAGAATATGTAAGCTTTTCCAATGGAGGTTTTAATTTAAAACCTTAGAGACAATTAAAAAAAAAAAAAATTAAAAAACCTAAAAACACCAAAACAAAAAACCCCACCCAAAAAACCCAAAAACCAACACAAAACCAAAAGCACCCAACCCATCACCAGAATCTGTAAGCTTTTGTCATTATCCAAATGTGGTTTTAATTTAAAATTGTAGAGACAGGGGAAAACCAAAACAAAACAAAACCAACAAAATGAAACAAAACCCAAAAAACAACCCAAAACCAAAAACACCCAACTCCCCACCAGTATCTGCAAGTTTTTCTCATTTTCCAAAAGAGGTTTTAATTTTAAACCTTAGGGACAGTAAAAAAAACAAACAAAAAACCAAAACCACCAAAACAAAAAACGCCCACCCAAAAAACAACCAAAAACACCCAACCCACCACCAGAATTTGAATCCTCTTGGGGTGTAAGGCAGACTGTGTATTCCAGCTGCTCTAATCAGGAAATCAGAGTCCAAAAGCATGATTCTCAAGTTTGGATTTTGTACCACACCAACACCAGAAGTTCAATTTAAACCAGAATATTTTCTCCTTCAAGAAAGAAGACTCTTCTAGTGAGGTAGTTGGATTCTCTGTTGTAGTTGGATCTCTGCTTTCCTCCACATCAACGCAATCTTATCAGCAGCATTAGGAGGGTGTGTGTTAGAGCTGGGGGAAACCAGACATATCAAAATAAGGTGGTAAGGTGAAAGCTGCTTTAAGCATATTTAAGAAGTTATCAAGCTATTTCATCATATCTTCTCCCTGAATTGCAATCTGCCTCTTATTTAAACTTATCAGTTTGAACATCCTGTTTATTGACTTTGCTCAAGAGATTCTGGTTTTCCCCATGCCCTCACAGCTCTGGGAAACTTGCAATGTCTTTCTGAATTACTGCTGTCGTAGAAGATATATTGTGTATTTTATGATTTGCTTAGTACACTCTGAGCATGCTTAATATGCGTAATAAAAGTCTACACTGTATTTTTGTGTGTGTGTAACCTATCAAATAATGCACAAATAAATCATATAAAGGCAAATACCATTTTTCAACCTGTCATTAAATGCTCTATATTTAAAACAAATGCCGTGAAAAAAAATATTAAAAGCGTAGCTATAGAAATTGAAGAGGCATCATGAAAATGAAAATCTCATTTCTCCCTGAAAATCTAGTGCCTGTTACAACTGCAAGCAACTCCTAAAATTACTACAGGCGGGAGAAGAATGTCCTCTCTTTCCCACAGTTTGTTTCACTGTGCATTTGACAGCACTTTATGTATATTCATTTGTTAAATCAAGTTCTCCATTCCTATGAAGACTCGTATCAATATCAAGAAGAGAAGAAAGAAAAACAAACAAAAAATGTATATTTTTTTAAAAAAGAAAATTTTTAAATAATTTCCCAAGACACAGTAGCTACTGTTAATCCACAGAAATCAATAGATCCATATTGATTATTCTCTCAGAGTCTGGCCTACCTGTTAATAAACAATGTTTATTAATTTTTTTTTACATCAGAAGCTGTATTTTCAATGCACTAACATCACTTTAATGTGTCCTTGTTGTTTGCCAGTCTGAAAGGTACTGTGAAATACAGCCATGAGAAAACACAAAAGGGACCGTTGTAGATATTAACAATCTGTTACAAATTGTGAGTATTAATTTCTGTGTGAATATTATTTTTTATTATTAATATTCAATAATTCTGCAGAGTTCCCTGAGATTCTTTGGATTTTTGGTAGACAGGAAGTAGTTGCACAAAGGGTATTTATGAACACAGAATTAAACAGTTTAAACAATCAGAACTTGGAAAACACGAATGGGAAACCAGGAAAAATTCTAGCTATGCTTCATGGAGCCTTAGCATTAACTCCAGCAGATTTACTTACGACACTTTGCTCCCTGAGTAAGTTTCCTGTACAAGGAGGCTTCCAAAATTCACGATAATGATCCTGTGGTAAAATGCAAAATATTCCAGGCAGAGGGAAGGAGAGAAGAGCTGAGTTGCTGCTATGCTGCTGGTGTAAGCTGCAAACACGTGGCCACTGTGATTCCCAGTTAATGAGCTGCGAATGGGGTACCCCTCCCAGTGGAGGGTCAGTGCAGAAAGGCAGAAAGGCAGCACAAGACAGCTGACACATGATGCTAAGCTCCTAGCCTTCAAGGCTTTGCTGCTCCATTGTTTGCCCATTCTACTCAACTCGTGGACCTGCAACAGGAGAAGGAGAGCAAAGGCAGGCCTGGCAGAATTTACGCCCTACCAGGACAGGGACATACTGGCAGAGCTGCCATGTTTGCCTCCATCCATCTCCTCCGACCTCTTAAAAATCCATCTCTCCCAACCTGTGGTAGCACAGTGAGCAATCTGCCTTCCCAGAGCAGCATGAGCAGTGCAGGATAGAGGTAGGTGGCCTTGTAGGAGCACTGCTTTGTGCCTCCTGCCCTCCTGAAGACTTTGGGGTATCACTCCTGGTTTCCATTGCATTCAAGTTGGAGTGCCCCACAGGGCCTGTGTCTTATCCACCAGCTCAACAGAGCTGTGACCTTAGACACTGCAAAAACATACTGAATTCCCTATTCTGAGCTGCTTTCATCTGAAGCTAGATCTCACCAATTACCCCAAGCTCAAAGCAGGAAAGTTAGTAAAGGTCTGCATGACAGTCACATGAGCATGGCAACCACACTTGGACAACATAAGTCTCCCATTTTCCACTGAGATGTGTTTCCTCCTCTGTTTTGTCTCTTTCTTCCTTTTAAAGCAACCTATAGCTTTTGCAAAGTTTTGCACCTTTCACACATTTTCCATGTGCCAGTGTTCCCAATAGAGAGGTCACAGTGTGAAAGATGTTTTATCATTCCTAAGGACTCACGTTACATGAAGCTTCCTGTAAAGTTCAGCAAGTGTCCATGACATTGCAGGAAAGAGTCACTGCTCTACTTCTGATTCGAAGAAAGTCCACATCACTCAATAGTGAGCAAATAAACTTTATCAAGAGGACACTATTTCAATGTGATATTGCATCTGCAGGAACATATTTCCCAACCTGCTATTGAAACTCTTTAATCCGAAGAGAAGAGGTACAAATGAGTTGGAAGGAAAAACAAATCTTTTCAATTGCACTTCATTTTTCACTTCAAAATTATAATGATTGACTGTGATACATAACAGATGGATCATTACCACAAGCCGTAATAAATCCTCACCTCTCAAGTCAAAGTACTTATGGAGTAGAAGCTCAAGCAGCGTGATTTAACTCCAGCCACCAGCTAAGCACCACACAACTACTCACTCCCTTCCCTTGAAGTGGGATTTGGGAAGAACTGGAAGGGCTGAAATAAGAACAGTTTAATAACTGAAATAAAATAATAGAGTAAAAACAGCTGTTATATTGCAGTGAAAAGGAAAATGACAGAGAAATAAAACCAAAAAAAGAGAAATGATGGAAATGAAAAGAATTGATCACCAGCAATCAACCAATGTCTACTCACTCCCAAGCAGTAGCCCCCAGCCTCCTTTCCTTCTATTTTTATTGCTGAATACAACATAATTTGGTCTGGAATATTCTTTTGATCAGCTGGGGTCAGCAATCACAAGCATGCCTCCTTGTAGCTTCCAGCGCACCTCCAGCCTATTGGTTGGTGGGGTGTTGTAAGAAAATGTCTTGACACTGTACAAGCAACACTAAGCAATTATTTAAACATCCCTGTGCTGTCAACACTGCTTTCAGCACAAATCCAAAATAAAGCCTCATACTAGCTAGTGAAGCCTGGTCCATGCAGAGTGAGTTTGCATGCAAGTTCTGCCCAGGGCATCATCCAAAATTACTTGTATATAAATGGACTGTTATGAAGACAAGCGATCACTTTCTTTGGCAAGAGTTTTGCATGGACTGTTACAACTGGAACTATGAACCAATAAAAGTACAGGACATGATGCACAAGCTATCAATCCTGAGAGTCAGAGAGCCTAGATAAGTAAATTTAGCACCAGAGAAAAGTGGCAGATATTAATTAGAGAGTTTTTGTAACAGGAGTTCTGTGTATGTGAGGCTTTTCCTGTATTATCATAAGCATCTGTATTACTGCAATGTGACTAAGAATATATTTACTGAGTTTTCATAGAATAGAATGACAGAATTGTTTCCATTGCAAGAGAGAGGGTAAAAATGTGGTTAGAGCCCTTGCTGATTGTGGCAGGGCACATCCAAGTCCTTGCCCCAAAGGAGGTTTGAATGGGGCATGAAACTGATTTCCTCCCCTGATTTACACCCCCCACCCCGCCTGCTCTGGCTCCAGGGGCTCAGAATGTGGAAAGAAATAGGTGCGAAGTTCCTTCCCCAACCCCCGCGGGCTTGAATGGGGAAAAGCAAATTGCCCCAGCACATATATATGGCAACCGGACACATTATCTAGTGGGACCTTGAGTCAGACCTTGAGTCGGACCTTGAGGGGCATCTGGAAGAACAGTGAGGAGAAAATGCATGGTCCCTGCTTTCGGACCGCCGCATCCTGACTTCCTGCTGCAGGGAGCTGCCTCTGCTGTAAACCGACGCTGTTGGTGGGCACACTGCCGAGCAGCCTGGCTTGGCCCTGTGCTGCCCCAATCTCTGTGCCCATGGCAGCCGTGTCTGAAGTCATTCTGGACTCCGACAGGTTTACTCGCATTGGATCCTGTGCTGTGTAGATCCACTGCTGGATTACAACTTGCATTCCAGACATCTGCCACAAAGGAGCCAAGGGGCCAGCTCCAAGTTCCTACCCCTCCACCGTGAGTAGCACAAACGTTCCCTAGGGCTCCAGGCTGCCTTTGTTTGTAAGTGTGGCAAAGCTGTTTTGTGGCAAATCTTTGCCAATTTTCTGATTCTCTTGGATTACTAAATTGCCTGTAAACATCCTTGTGAAGATCTTCCCAAATGAATTTGACCCCAAATCTAATTTGCATGTAGTTTGTGGGCAGGGCTTTTTGGAAATAAAATAACTACAGATTTTATAATTCCTGCATCGTTAATTGCCACAACCAATTCACTGATAAAGACTGAAACAAAAAGGTCATTGAGTACCTCAACCTTCTCCTTATCTCAAAAGACCAGGTCCCTTCTTTCATTATTGAGGGGGTCCACCTCTTTCCTGGTCTTTCCCTTATGGAACATACCTATAGAAAAGCTTTTCTTTCTGCCCTTGGTGTTCCTGGACAGACTTAATTCTATCTGGGCTTTGTCTTTTCTGGCCTGCTCTCTGGCTATTCAGAAAACTTCTCTTTATCCCTCCCAGAATACCTGCCTTTTCTTCCACCCTCTGTAAGCCTCCTTTTTGTATTCAGGAGCTCCTTTTCATTCATGCAGGACACTTGGTGGTTTTTCCTGTCTTTCTCTTTCCTGGAGCACATCACTCCTGGGCTTGGAGGAGGTAATCCTGGAATGCTAACCAGATTTCTTGGCATCTATCCAAAAACTGATCAGCATTTACTGTGCTGAAGAAGTGTTTGCAGGTACAGCGCTCAGGCAAGAGGCAAACAGAAAACCATCTAGTCAGGGATTGTGCCCAAAATCTGTGACCTTCCAGGAAGCCAGGGGCTGCCACAGTTTCTCAGCAGTATGCCAGAAAAGAAGGTTGGGGCAGAGGAAGGGCAGGGAACAAGCAGTCTTTAGGTCACAGGTTTTCTTTAGAGTACCCAGTACAGTTAGGAAAGACTTGAAAGGCCATGAGAAAGGTTTTCCAGAGCATGAGCTTTTCCATCATCCCTCTGCAGAGCCACTCCATTCCCTGGAGAGGACTGTAACACAAAGGCTTTGATTGGTACTCTCCAAGAATTAGTTCTTCCTCCTTCTTTTTCATCAGTATTTCTTTGAATAAAGTTTCAGTTACAGATGCATAAATCAAACACACAGGAAGTATTAGCCTCGTCCTTATAATGAACAATTTACTGTGATCTGTTTTTCCAAAACTTTGGTTCATGATGGTTTGTTGCCTTTGTCTGTGCAAATGATACAGTAAATCACCCTACAAAGCAATGATTTCTCAGCACTGTCTTTATATTTTACCTGTGCAGGAACAGGGATTTTTCACTTGCAATATAATTTTCAGTCTTGTGCAGAGAGTCTGAAGAATGAGCATCTGAGCCTGCATCTGCAGAGAGGTCTGCTCTGCTTGGCTCTCACTGGCTCTTCCGTAGTGGAGACAAATGACTCCTCTGTGTGAGCACCCAACAGCCCACTACCTAAGCAGACACTTCTTCATCACTTGCCAGTGTGGGGTACTTATTGTCACAGGCTTATCATAAAGCCATCTTCTTCTGCTTTGCAACACAGAGCCACCACTCTTCCCATTCACATTTGCTTGATGCTCCTGTGGCAACTGTGACAAGACTCAGAAATGTGAAAAAACAGCCTCAGGGAACCCTGCAGTGTGCTTGGTGCCCTCAGCTCTGCGTTCCTCCAGGCTTCACAAAACAGGTGTAAGCTGTGTGGGCCTGAGACCAGGAAATACTCATTTGCTTTAAGCTTGTACAGTTAATGCAATAAAGAAGGTGAAAGACTATGTGGGATGGTTTGGGAGTTACCCGCTCCACACACACACAATTAATCCACCCAGACTAGACTTAGCCAGCTGGAAGTTAAGGAATGAAGCTATATTTACAGCTTAGCACAATGTACAAGCAGATTTATACACAANATCTTTGTGGCATCCTCTGGATCCCTTCCAAGAATTCAATGTCCTTCCTGTGCTAGGGGCTCCAGAACTGTACACAGTGCTCCAGGTACCTCTCCCAGAAATCAGGCTCCCCAGGAGGGGCTCCCAACCACCCTTCCACCTTCTTTCCACCCTTCTAGCTTATCCCAGGGTCTGCCCTACATGCAAGGTGAGTTTAGAGGATCAGTAAGGGGGACTAGAAGCAGAACGATTAGTTGGGTTACACAGCAGCAAAAGCCCAGGGAGAAAACACAGACTCCAACAGACAGAGACTCTGTCTTATTTATGTTTGTGTCCTTGTTTTTATACATCTCTGTGAACCTGTGAGTTTCCTTTTCACAGCCTATAATCTAATGTTTCTCATTAAAATATTCCAATTAGCTTCAAACCAGCACACTATAGTAGAGCAATTTGGGTTTGGTGAGAAAAAGACAGGGAGAACTATTACTGCTTTATGCATTAATAAAAAGCCAAATAACTTTAAAATAAAGCTGACCTCAAATGTAAGGACTGTTTGAATATTCATAACAAGGACCTATAGCAGGGGTGGCTGCAATTCCTTTTTTCTTTTTTTCTGCAACACTGATAGCATAAACAGCACTGTGAGAAAGATATGTATCTATAAATATGTATTTGACTGCTCAATTAGCTTAGAACTACATGTATATTACATTGTACCAAATTACCTGTGGTCTTTGGCAACCAAACTATATTACTTCACAGGACAACATAATGTCTTCATCCTCTCTTTTTATTTTAAACTCTATTCCTTCTGGAAAGTGCATTCTGTATTTCACTGCAGCTTCACCTCTACTCAACCCTGCATTGTATGATTCTGTAATGATATACCAACTTTTTATTTTTAATATAGAGTTAACTCCAGAGTGGGTTTTAACTTTCTTGTCTAAAGTTATTTTAAGGCCTTGTGAAAAGCCTATGCATGCAAAAGCTACATGATTAAGGCTTTATGTTTTGGATGCTGTAAAGCTTTTAAGTCCCTACTAAAGTCTGAGAACAAAATAGGGAAAGGATTGTATGAAAAATGTTACTTGGAGTTACTCTAAGTGTCCACATCCTGGTTTCTGCTTAGTTCATCATATACCAACGCACAAGAAATTACTGGAAATAAACCTGGATACCAGCCCATGGTTTAAATTAAACTAACAAACAAATGCCTTGATACATGTACCCTTTCTTTACCCTCATTTCCAATCAATAGCACATTAGACAGTGGAAAGAAGAATGGAGAAAAGCATTTGGAAGAATAAGCAAGGACAAAACACCCAAGAGAGTGTAGGGAAAAGACAAAATAGTTGACGGTAGGTGGGAGGTGCAGCAGACAGGACAAAAAAATGTGGTGAAAATGGAGAGAAATAATGCCATGGTTTATTTCTCAAATGTTTTCTAAAGAGAAGCAAAAACAGCCAACACCAGTCAGAAGACAAGCGGAAAGCAAGCCAAGAGAAAGAAAAGAGGAGATGGTAACTTAATGCTAGCATCATCCCATATGCCTCTGAATTTTTTCAGAGCTACTATTAGAAAGATGGTCTCTGACTAGCTGTTATCAAACTACAAAAAAAGACAAGAAATCAGTAAGGTGTAGAAACCAGAACCTAGAAAGACCTGCCCACCATCTTTCATGTAGACAAAGGATTATGTCTAGTCTTCATAGTAGACGTTAACAGCCTCAAACGGTATCCAAGTTTTGCTGTTTCTTTACCAACACAACTGTTTTCAACAGCCAGTGTAACTGAAAACTGCTGTAAGTAACATTTTCAGTCAACTAAACCAGTGTCACAAATCATTCTCCTTAGTGATCTTCCACTGCCAACAGCTATTTCATTTCTGTAATGTGTCAGGGCTTCACAACCTAACAGTATTGTAGGGAACAGTATCTAAAAGGTCAAACTATGTTCTGCTTGTGTCATTGGAGTGCAAAATTCAACACTGACCTTTCAGGAAACCTTTAAGCAAGCTAACTGTGGATATTATATTAACATCTACCTTCTATTAACTCAGATCTTCAACACTGTATCCCTTCTGGACATGTGCAATCCCTCACAACATCCTCAGCTTCATAATTTTTTCTTTAAGGCTGTCCAATGTCCAATCGGTTTTGGACACTGGATCCTTCTCAAGAGCACTGGATCCATATTCATTCTCACAGTTAAGTAACCAAAAACAGAATCAGACCTAGCATGAGGAGTCCATCCTCAGAGATAATCTATGCCAACCATGAGCAGCTACCACAGAAGGTCACACTCAACTCACAGTTCAGAAAAGACCTGCATTTCATCATGCCAAACTACGAATAACATTAACACCTTGTCAGCAGAAGGTAGTGTCATCACTGACAGCAAACAAGCTGCTTAGCACTGAATGGGACACCTGTCCTGCTGGGTTTGATCTTTCACACTGCCAAAAACTTTCCCCAGATTGATCCATGACAGCATGAAATCAGTCTCTATAGCAATCCTTGCTACAGCTCTGAGCAAGTACAAGTGACAAAACACAAACACGTCTCAGCTTGGAACGCCTTGCTGAGGAACAATGAAGATATTTAGATAACAGATATCAGACTAAACTCAGTGAGACTTGAAAGTCTGTATAATTGAATTGAAGTAGATCTTATTGCTTTACCCTGATCAGTTTATATAACTCATTAGACTTTCTTTTATCTCTTGACCTGCCTGACCACTTTTCATTTCAGTTCCCTCTTTACATCTACATTTGCTGTCAGTCCTTCAGATTTATACTTGCTCAGCTTGCAGCTAGACAAGGTCTTTACTTGATACCTGAAATATCTGTCTCTTTTAAAGTTTTGTTAAAAATCCTTTCAGGTCTCTAAATTTTTGGCTTCCACCTAAGAGCAAGACCCAGTTCCTCAGGATCTATCTGGCAGTTATGCATTCCAGACTGAGCACAATGTTCTGGCTGAGATCACACTACAATGATAGAAAGAAGAAATATAACTATGCTGCTCTGAAACATGCCACCTCTGAACATGAAACTGAACCACCGTGGCCTTTTTCTTCCTGGTTTCTTACATTGTGAAATTATCTGCAAGCTGTTTCTGGCATCATCGTTTTCTTCCACCACACTTTGTCACTGAGACAAACTGTTTCAGACAGATTTTGTCTTGTATGTTTTCAAATAGCAATTAGTAACCTGAGTTTTTTTATCTTGTAGATGTGTGAAGATTTTCAGATACTGTATACTTTCAGAAACTGTATACTGTCATAAACCTCTTGGCTTAAATGGTGCTGTGGCTGGCTGAGAATTTATTCTAAAATATAGCACTACACACTCTTGATGTCAATTGAGAGTAAGATGACTATGGGGATAAATAATTTGCCATGTGCTTTGCCGAAAAGGAAGTTTCATTCCAGCAGCAGAAGCTCCCGGTTACAAAAAAAATTTGCAGAGTCATCTTCTTAGTCATCTATTCTTGCCCTGAGATAAGGAAAAAAAAAATTGTCTGTGGGTGAATGTGTGTATTTATACGTACACACCTTTTTATATATGTATTTTGTAGCAGTCAGGCCATTCTCCAGGAAATGAAATTCACAAATCCAAAACCATGTCCCTCGATCTGAAATCCCTATCTAAAGCCCCTTCCAGTATCTGAAGGGGGCCTACAGGAAGTTGAGGAGGGACTATTTACAAGGTCTTGCAATGACAGGACAAGGGGCAATGGGTTTAAACTGGAAGAGGGGAGAATTAAACTGGATGTTAGGAGGAGGTTCTTTCCAGTGAGGGTGGTGAGACACTGGAACAGGTTGCCCAGGGAGGTTGTGGCTGTTTCCTGCCTGGAGGTGTTCAAGGCCAGGTTGAATGAGGTCTTGAGTGACCTGTACTAGTGGGAGGTCTCCCTGCCTATGGTAGGGGGTTGGAACTGGATGAGCTTTGATGTCCCTTCCAACCTAAGCCATTCTATGATTTTATGATTCTATGTCTGAATTCCACCCTGAATTTTACAAGCACTCATTGCATATCAGTACACATCCACTTACAAACCACTAGAGATTGGCGATTATATCTAACTTTGATATTAAAATAATCATGTTCCCAGATAATCAAAACAGAGAAAGCTAATTATGTAAGTTTTTTAACCTATACCCAGCTCATATGTTCTCCCAAGTACATGCATTTCTCCTACTGTGTACTATTTTTATTAATTTTCTTTTCTGCAAATAAAGGAGCAAATATTACATATATCAAAAGTAAATAGGCCCAGAGTCTGAAATTTCCAATCCGATAAGACCCTGAAAGCTCTCTGATTTTCATCTAAGTTGTTCAGAACTATCATAACCCTGTTCTGTCCCTATGCCATGACTTCCTTCGAAAAAAAAAATCATCTTGTAAAGGTTAATGCTGAAAGCAAATCTTGCAAACATCTCTTCACTCTGATACAGAGACCCTCTTGACCTTTTTGCCCTGATCAGAACTGAGTTTATGAAACAGAGATATGACTGCATATTACCTTTTCTCCAGCTACTCTTTGGCAGCCTCATTTTTGTCCATATCTTAGGCATTGTCAATGAATAAGATACCCCTTCTCCCAAGACACTTGCAATAAGGCTTCGAGAAGACTTTATAGTAGCCTTCCAATATCTGAAGGGGGCCCAGAGGGAGGCTGGGGAGGGACTATTTAAAAGGTATTGCAATGACAGGACAATGGGCAATGGGTTAAAACTGGAAGAGGGGAGATTGAAAGTGGATATTAGGAAGAAGTTCTTTCCAGTGTGGGTGGTGAGACACTGGCACAGGTTGCCCAGGGAGGTTGTGGCTGCTCCCTCCCTGGAGGTGTTGAAGGCCAGGTTGGAGGAGGCCTTGAGTGACCTGTACTAGTGGGAGGTGTCCCTGCCTATGGTGGGGGATTGGAACTAGATGATCTTTGAGGTCCCTTCCAACCTTACAATTCTATGATTTTGTGATTCTATGATTGTAACAATGCATTTTTTTTCCCATTTAGGGAAATGTAGTGGAAGAAGAAGATGCCCAAGATGATATACACCACTAATAAAACCCCTTTTTCCCTTGAAATATGCTTTGTTTCTCAAATGCCCGCGATGATTTGGGAGTTACCCACCTCCCACCCCCTATGAAAATCACCCAGACTAGACTCAGACAGCTGGAAGTTAAGGACTGAAGCTATATTTACAGCTTAGCACAATAGACAAGCAGATATATACACAATATACAGGAATGTTTACAGAAATATACAAGTATATGTTTGTTTACAGAAATATGCAAGTATATACACCCTCTCTACCTTATCCCAGGGTCTGCCTTACGTGCAAGGTGAGTTTGGAGGATCGGCAAAGGGGGTTAGAAGCTGAATGATTAGTTGAGTTACACAGCAAAAGGCCAGAAGACCCACTAACTCCCAGAGCCCCTCTGTCCTACCTATTTTTGTGTCCTTGTTTTTATACATCTCAGCAAGCCTATGAGTGAAGTACACATCACCATTGTTTGCTTTTCACAGCCTACAATCTATTTTTTCTCATTAAAACATTCCAATTAGCCTCAAACCAGCACAATGCCCCATACTGATACTGAAATAATCTTAATTGCTTATATGTAGGTGTGGGTTCACTTCAACACAGAGATTGGCTTTCATTGAGAAATGAACACAGATTGGCAGTGTCATAGGGTTGAATTTTAGTCTGTTAAAAGCAGTATGACTTAAGAAGCAGCACACTAAACTCCTAGCTCACTATTCTGTATTTTATACAACACCTGCCTTGAATTGGACCAAAATCACTTCGTGGTATCCCAGTTTCCCTTCTGTAAAAGCAGAGGCAATGGTCCACAAGCTATTCTCAAGAAGCTCAGTTTTAGCACCTTGGTTCCTGCTCCTCTGCCTTACATTGTTCTGACAGTTCCATAGGATTTTAAGATGCTGTAAAGGTAACATTAAATTTCTGTCAAACCACCTCAATACAAGTAGCACACCAGCCAAGATTCTCTTTCTACAAGGTATTGAGCATCCCCATGGGAAGGGCAAGAGTAGAGCCACAAAGTCATTGAAATCTATTTGCTATACAGGCATAGTTTCTTTAAAGTTGGCACATCAAAAGCTGCCATCTTCTCACTTTCTTTGTTTAATGTCAGCAGTAAAACTGCACACTTTCACCCTAAGTGAAATAGTTTCAGTCCACACAAAAGTAAAAATCAATTCAGCACAATTAATTAGCATTCTGTAGGGCCCACAGCACAGAATTTAAGCTTTTCCCAATATTCTGTAGAGCAGCTTAAGAAAAAAATACAGACAATAAGATCAGCATCTGGGCAATGTCATTGAGCAATATTAAGAAACAGCTTTATTCAATAATAACTCATGTAGGAACATATCTAGCTAACTTTTATTGTTATGATTCGTTTCAATGACTCTTAGAGGCATGTTAATCCTATAGACAGACAAGATGAGTTCAGTGAGATGTTAATTAGTTTGTATAAAAAAGCGCTGCATTCTAAGCCCCACTCTGGTGTCACTGAGGTACTCTTTAGTGTTTGTCACTTTGTTCATTTCAGAAGCTTTATCCATTATGAAATCAACTCCGTTTCCCCAGCGTCTTGCATATTGTATTTTGGGAAAAAACAAAATAGTATACAATGTTAGAAGAGTATTAGTTCAAGAAGCTAAATTCTGAACAATTTTTAAGTTAAAAGAACAGTCCATAAACTCAAATCTCCAAAGCAGTGAGAGGAAAGATTAATGAAATATTAAAAGTACTCAAAACATCTTGCATTTTGAAGCTATGAACATTTGATTCTAAGATAAACATCCCACAATCAATACAAGCTTCATGAATATATTAAACAGCTGTTTCAGTCCAATTTAATAAGCTCCTAAAACATTTTACTCAAGATACTGAAGTCATTTCAGCAATAACTCCAACAGCATTTATCAGGTCTACTGATCTCCATCTGAAGTTCAGTGGGTAGATTTGAAATATATGGACACTTCATGTTCTTATAAATTCAAACTGCTGGAAATACAGCATAACTTTCATTCCGATCTTCAAAGACAGCTTATGCATCCCAGGCTGTATATAGCCTTTATTTATTCAAAAGCATCTCACTTTTGTTTTGGGCTGTGAGGCTGGTCCAGGTGCTGCAGGACAATACCACACCCTCAGCTGCAGGAAGGAAGTAGTCATGTGAGATCAATCTGGCTATGCTTCTCTAGCACACAGCTGAATCTATCCCTCATGGCACAGGCAGGAGGTGATGATTATTGTCATCTCCAACCTGTGCTCTGCTCCTTCACCCCTGGTTAGCCAGGACTGTTGACAAATAATGGTGAGCATCTTGGTGGGCACATCTGCCAGCTCCTTAAGTACCCTTGAGTGGATTCCATCTGGTCCCATAAACTTGTGCACATGTAAGTGACACAGCAGTTCATTGATCATTTCCTCATGGGTTGTGGGAGTTGCTTTCTGCTCCCCACCCCTGTCTTCCAGTTCCAGGGGCTGAATCTTCATGGAGCAACCGATGTCACTGGTAAACACCAAGGCAAAGTAGCCGTTCAGCAGCTCAGCCTTTTCCTTGTCTTTGGTCACTAGGCTCCCTCCTTCATCCATTAGTGGGTGGAGATTCTCCCTAGTTCTTCTTTTACTGTTAACACAGTTATAAAAGCTCTTTTTGTTACCTTCAATGACACTGGTGAGATTGAGTTCTAGTTGAACTTTGGCCTTTCTAATTTTCTCCCTACATATCCTTGAAAGAGTCTTGTACTTTTCCTGAGTTGCCAGCCCCTTCTTCCATTGCCTTTCTTTCCCAAGTTCTACACTTTTCCTGAGTTGCCAACCTCTTCTTCCATAGCCTTTCTTTCCCAAGTTCTACTCAAATCTCTCTGCTTAGCCAGACAGGGTCTTCTGCCATTCCAGCTCATCTTCCAATGCATGAGGACAGCTTGTTCCTGTGCCTTGGTGGTTTCATGCCCAGCCTTCCTGGACTGTCTTGTCCTTCAGGACACCTCGTGACTGGGGAGATAGAGGAGAACACTGCTTGCAGTCACGAACTCTTAATCAGTATTGCTAAGGCCCTGAAGTCTCTCATAATTGCCCATGGATTTCTTGTCATTACTTCATCACTGCCTTCCTGAAAGATCAACAGTAGAGAGTAGTCAGATCTTCAGACAGTACCCAAACACTTTCAGGGAATTCTGTTACTGTCTTGTCATCTGCTGAGACTTTTGGTTCTTCCCAGGCTTCAGACTACTGGGGAAAGGAGGCAGACAATCTCTGACCTGGTCCTGATCTCCTCTGGATGATCTGTGTATCTCCAGGACTTCCTGTCTTGGCAGGAGGCTTTCAGGTGCAGGCAGGATGTCTTGTGATGCGCAGTCTCAGCACGATGTCACGCTGGCTGTGCAGGCCTAATGTGTGGAGGCATTTAGAGCCTGTTCCTGGTAAATTCTTGGCAGGCACTTTCCAGGCAGTTCAGGATACAGTAAGGCAGTATCAAGCAACAAGCATGGATACAAGGGCAGAGCACATTGTGTCACCTGCTCATCTCCTTTTATCAATACAGCCTGAGACTAATGGGCCTTTGGACACAGAATAGCCAATCAGAATGGCAGTTAGCCAAGACTGACCATATTAGGTGAAGCCATAGACTTGCTTTACCCTTTTTAGGGCAGAACACAGGCCTTGCACAAGGCATACACAAGCTGAGTGTGTGTACCTTGTATACCACAGGATGCAAACAACTCTGGACAAGCCAGAGTGCTTAGACTCAGTGGCTCCAGGTTCTTTGTTCTCTTTCCCAAGGTTGCTTCTCCCTCCTTCTCTAGCAGAAGGAGGGAGAACAGAAAAATATCTGGGCAAGCCAGGACATGTATGAGCCTATTTTGACCTGCTTAGGCCCACGACAAACATACCAAATAAGCCTGATAGGCAGGATCTTAATGAGGGGAGCAGAAATATTTATGGTCTTACATTAGAGGAGCAGGACATGCTACCTGTGCCACCAAGCCAATCCACCAGCAAGGGAAGGACTGAGAGCCATAGTTGCAGATCTCATATTTCCTGCCCCAGGTTGTTTTCCTTTTCCTTGGAGATTCTGAGATTCTTCTGAGGGACCATTTCAGCATATAAGGTTTTAATTCAGATTTGCTCTTATCCAAGACCCCAGAGGGAACTCCACATTTTTTCTCTCTCCCCTTGTGCAAGTCAGTCAAAGCTTAGCCCTACAGGGATGTCTTTTCCAGCAGAGCGCTGTGAAAATATGACAGAGCAGCCTTAAATGAGCTATCTCAGGCACCAGCGGCAGCCTCTTTCGAAACAGTGCCTTGAAGCATGATTTAACCTATGCTTTGGAGTGCTGCCAGCGCCTACATCTCTAATTTAAAGCAAATCTGAATGTTTCTCTGCTGCATAGTAATTTCTTTCATGGCTTTGAGATTAAAATCCTTTCAGCAAGATATACCAAGGATCAAGAACTTTCACACCTTAAATGACAATG
Organism: Ramphastos sulfuratus; assembly: GCA_013399055.1. Lineage (NCBI taxonomy): Eukaryota > Metazoa > Chordata > Aves > Piciformes > Ramphastidae > Ramphastos > Ramphastos sulfuratus. The sequence continues at coordinate 12,194 of WBNM01019149.1, read as the reverse complement.
CATACACTAAGTCATTTCTCACCAAAGAGATGTGATATGTCATCTGTATAGCAGAGGCCATCATTCTTACCTGTGTCATTGTGCAGATGAAAGCTACCAAAGGTTCAGGAAACAATATTTTCACTTGTTCAGTTTGATAATTTTGAAACCCAGTGTTTTATATTGCTCTTGGATAGCAAAAGCTCCATCTAAGCATCCATCATTATTATTGGTTTATTGAGAACTACCATGACTGCTACCTCTGCCTGAAGTAGTCAAAACAACTCTTCTACATACTGAGTCCTCACTTTTCTCATACTCTGGTGCCAAACAAGAATTCTCTGCTTTGTTGTTTTGTAGGCCCTGGTACAGTTCCACAAGCAGTAATCTTAGTGGGTGTGATGGTTTGGGAGTTACCTGCCCCCCCATGCTTTGTAAAATCACCCAGACTAGACTCAGCCAGCTGGAAGTTAAGGACTGAAGCTCTATTTACAGCTCAGCACAACAGACAAGCAGATATATACACAATATACAGGAATATTTACAGAAATGTACAAGTTAAAGGTAATACAGAAACACAATCCCTCTCCCAGAAATCAGAGTCCCCAGGAGGGGCTCCCAACCACCCTTCCACCTTCTTCCCACCCCTCTACCTTACCCCAGGGTCTAGCTTATGTGCAAGGTGAGTTTGGAGGATTGGCAAGGGGGCTTAGAAGGACAGTGGTTAGGTTAGCAGAGAGGAGAAGACACACTGGCTCCCAGAGAGACCAAGAGACTCTGTGTGTTATCTGTGATTGTATTTTTATTCTTATACATCTCAGCAAGCCTATGAGTGAAGTAGACATCACCACTGTTTGCTTTTCACAGCCTATAATACAATTTTTTTTCATTAAAATATTCCAATTAGCCTCAAACCAGCACAGTGGGAGAAGAGATGGCAGGACTAGGGGGAATGGAGGAAAGCTGGAGGTAGGGAGATTCAGAATGGAGGTGAGGAGGAGGTTCTTCAGCATGAGAATGGTGAGAGCCTGGAACAGGTTGCCCTGGGAGGTGGTTGAGGCCCCATCCCTGGAGGTGTTTAAGGCCAGGCTGGATGAGGCTCTGGGAAGCCTGATCTAGGGTAGGATGTCCCTGCCCATGGCAGAGGGATTGGAACTAGATGATCCCTTCCAGCTCTGACTGATTCTATGATTCTATGGTATTTGTAACTGAAAGCATCATCAGGTCCATTATTTTGCAATCAGAGGCAAGGATGATATGCAAGTGCCTTACATGACAGGCTCCTCCTGCCAGCCAGACAACATGCCATGGCTGCTGGAAGGTCAGAGACTTCAGATGACCACTGGCAGCCATTCTGCATCTCTCTGTGTATTTGAGATGTACAAGGTAAGGGCAGGGAATGATGAGGACTGTATATAGTAAGTTCATATGCTTTGTTGAGTTAGACATGGCAAATGACAATGTCTGGCATAAAGCCAGAGCAGCAATTGGATTTACAGCCCAAATTTGCATTAAAGAAGGTCAGATCATCTCTTCCTATGCAAAGGATTGTAGAAAACAATATCAGTTGCAGTAATTTGAGGAATGTAAATATCTACTACATGTGTTGTAGGGCTGCATGTTCTGGGAGCGGTGATGTTCAGAAATTGATTTGGTCTCAGAGTATGACCCTGGTTTGGGACATTAAGACCCGCTGCAAAGGTTATGCCCTTGATCATGACGAGGTTCCTCAGCAATGTTGCTGTCCATGCAGTTCCATATAATTCTGCTGCACAGGAGAAACACAAAGTGGTTAACATCAAGAATTTCAGGATGACCTCTTATATTTATATTTCATAGTTTTCTTATTCCTACATAGAACAACTTAGGAGGAACTGCAGCTGCTCCTTGCATTATTCTACTGAAAATATATAGGTGTCATTTACACTTATGGTATTGTAAGTTCCTGAGAGCACCTCTGATGCCTCCAACACAAAACTTTATGTTTGCGTTGCCCTTGCTAAGAGCCTTGGATGAGCTACATGGTGTCTATGAACTTTATCTATCCTTGTGATAGATAAGTCTAGTGCTCTGGGAAAGTTCTTGGGTCATCCTGTCTGCCTGATGTCAGTTTCCACATGGAGCAGGTGGAAACCTGGATGTGAACCATTGACAGTCTCCATGAAACTCATAACCTTCCAATATTTTTTTCCCAGAAGAACAGACTGATCTCTTCTTGACCAGCTTCAAAGGCCTTCAGATAGGTGCACTAAAATGGCCGGACTGGGTGCTGTTCTATCCAGTGGGTAAGATGTAACTGAGAAGTTCCTGCTCAGGAGATGTTGTTGGACTATCACAAACTCAGGGAACCATACAGCACTGCACTTGACCACCCCCCTCCAGCAAATAGTGACCATTGGAATGAATTTCCTAACTATTTCACACTTCAGTGACTGAGCAGCCATCTGCTGCAGGGAGTTCCTGAAGCTGCTAGGAGCTCTGCAGACAGACAACAGCAACCCATTGGATGTTCGCCCAAATCCCCATGATGCTTTGAGCAATCTCTGTTTAGCTGATGTGTACTTGGCAGAATTGCAGAGCCTCTTCCATTAATCCTGTTCACAGTTTGAAGAATTTTTGCTGTGTCAGCCCAAAATTGTATCTCAGCCACCGGAAACAAATCCTCGTTCCTCAGATGAATGCCTTTGAGACCAAATCTGTCTGCTCCTTATTATACCCTCATGGGCACTTATGTCTTTTCTTAGGTGTGATGTTCAGCATTGTTTATAGTGCTCTAGGTGCAGTCTAACTACTTTATATACAATAAGACTATCTTCTCAGATTTATATTGTATTCTTGGCAATTCTCTTTGCCTTCTCCAATGCAGAAGTACAGTGGGATGAAGGCCTTGGGGAATACCTCCATAATAACTCCGCAAATTTATTTCTTACTTCTAGTAACACAGTGTGGTGACATTCTATTTGTTACCTCTTCTACATTGTCTCTTAGAAAAAGGCATTTAAATGATTTAAACTCTCTGTGTCAGGCTTCATCATCTGCTGTATTTTCTGCATTAGTATCATATCCACACCTGAAAATTCAGGTCTCAATAGTATTAGGTAAACCATTAAAAAACAACAGGAAGCTGAAGATGGTACATTGATCCTTGTGATCCTTTATGCTTTCTATTTGCAGTAAATCAGGACCATCCTTTCTTGCAGAGGACTTTTATTTTGTTGAGCAAAAGTTCTTTCTTCTTCCAAGGCTTAGGCATTACAAGAGTTTCTTCTGTTCTTGCCTGTAGCTATATTTTCTCTCTCTGTGCCAGACTTTTCTTGTCTCTGCAGCAAGACAGAGGTGATAGCTTAAGTATTCAGCAAAATGTGTATGTGAAACACAAAATAGCCACTCAGTGATACTGAACCAATGGGAGTTTTAATCCATCTATCTAAACAAAGATTTAAGAGACTTGTTATAGTGGCAGAATATTTCGTGTAACAGTATGAATTATTTTAAATAATTTATTCCCATAAATTCCTGTAGAATATTAACCAGAGCTTAAAAGGTGGATTTCAAAAATTAAACCTCAAACTTTAAAGCAAAATGGAATAACAATTTTGGAAGCAAGCTAGTGAAGGAGAGACGTGTTTGGAGGCAGAGTGATTCTTACATCGGATGATTTTCTCAATGGTGCCACTACTTGCCATGACCATTATGTTATGAAGCTTAGGGGAAGTAAGGTGAAAGGAAAGTAAAAGTTGCCACAACCAAACCCAACTTTTTAGAAAACTAGAAGGCTTTTTTAACATGTCTTAAGGGAAATATGAACTAATAAACAAACATCAAGATTTCCACTTTTTAAAATGGTATTGGAAATATGGATATGGTCTCCCCTAGCAGATCAGTAAGAAATGCACTTGCCAACATTTGCCTTGCCAACCTCTATGTCTTCCTGTCTTTATGTATTTGTGGGAGTCAGATTGTAACTCAATACATAGAGACCAAACAAACAAGACTTCATTTTGTGGATGAGGTTACTTATCCTCCCCATGGGCAATCCTTAGGACTGAGTAGGCACAATCCCAAGCACAAGTCCCTGTACTCCTCCCTGGTGAGGCCACATCTGAAGTATTGTGTCCAGTTCTGGACTCCTCAGTGCGAGGACATAGAACTGCTTGAGAGAGCCCAACAAAGAGCCACAAAGATTGTTAAGGGAAAGGAACATCTCTCTTATGAGGAGATGGAGGGAGCTGCAACTCTGCTGCTTAGAGAAAAGAAGTTTATATGTTTATAAATATGTAAAGAGTGAGTGCCAGGAGGATGGAGCTAGGCTCTGCTCAGTGATTCCCAATGACAGGACAAGGAGCAATGAGTGGAAGCTGAGACATAGGAAGATTCATGTAAACATGAGGAGAATTTTTTTCCCCCTGTGAGGGTGATAGAGTACTGGAACAGGCTGCTTAGAGGGGTTGTGGAGTCTCCCTCTCTGGAGATATTCAAAACCTGCCTGGATGCATCCCTGTGTGATCTAGTATAGGTGACCCTGCTCTGCCAGGGAGGTTGGGCTGGATGAGCTTTTGAGGTCCTTTCCAGCCCCTGACATTCTGTGAAATCAGAAAACGAGGAATTGAAGATAAGTCCAGTATTTTTTTTACTAGTATCAGGTGATAGAATGAGAAAAAGTGGCTTGAAATTGTGCTAGGGGAGGTTTAGGATGGACATGAGGAACAATTTCTTTACCGAAAGAGTGGTCAGGCATTGAAACAGGCTGCCCAGGGAGGTCGTAAAGTCAACATCCTCAGAGGTGTTCAAGCAACATGTGGCCATGGCCATCAAACCACAGCCCAAAATGCCATGGTTGGGTTGAAAGTTGGGCTTGATGATCTTGGAGAGCTTTTCCAAGCAAAACAATTCTATGACACCACAATACCACTCACCCATGAGTTTCCAGTTCTACCAAGTACTTCAGCTCATCATGAGTGGACAGAAAGAAGCAGCTAAATATAGAGAAGCTCAGTCTAAGGAAAGAGGCCCAGACAATATCCATAGGTAATGTTAGCACAACCATCTACTCTCTATCCTGTCTAACCGGGGGGCCACCAGGCCCCCCGGCCTTTGTCCCACTCCCATTCACCCACTGCACACCATGAGGACTCACCAGTGTTGATGGGAGGAGGATCCCTCTGCCCAGTTGGGCACAGCTTAGGGCTCCTGTCTTTCCTGGGGCCCATTAAAAAGGGGAGCGGGCAGGGAGGGCAAAGTGGTCACACCTGAGGTGGGAGGAGACTCCAACAGGACCCAGGTGCTCTGGGTTTGGGGGAAAAAGGGGGAAATGCAGTGTGGGGTGGGAAAGGGGCAGGTGTGGTGGAAAAGGGGCGGTGGTGCTGAAAGGAGGGAGATGGAAATGAAAAGAATGAGAAGTGGAAGATGGGGGAAAAGAGGAGATGGGGAAGAAAGGAGAGAGATGAAGGAGAAGTGGGATTTAGAAAAGAAAAATAAAATAAAATTGGACTAAAACAAAAAAGAAAAAAATGTGATCCTGCTCTGGCAGGGAGTGGACTAGATGATCTTTTGAGGTCCTTTCCAGCCCCTAAAATTCTATGATTCTGTGAAATACAGGCTGGGTGGTGAATGGCTGAGAGCAGCCCTGAGGAAAAGGACCTGGGGGTCTGGGGTGATGAAAAGCTCAACATGAGCCTGAAGTGTGAGCGCAGCCCAGAGAGCAACCAAGTGCTGGGCTGCAGCAAGAGCAGTGTAGCCAGTAGGGCAAAGGAGGGGATTCTATCCCTTTGCTCTGCCCTCCTCAGACCCCACCTGGAGTCCTGTGTGCAGTTCTGGAGCCCCCAGCACAGGAAGGACATGGAACTGTTGGAGTGGGTCCAAGAGGAGGCCACCAAGATGCTCAGAGAGCTGCAGCAGCTCCGTTATAAGGACAGGCTATGAGATTTGGAGCTCTTCAGCCTGGAGAAGATAAGGCTTTGAGGAGACCTTCTAGTAGCCTTCCAGTATCTGAAGGGGGCTACAGGAGGGCTGGGGAGGGACTATTGACAAGGTCTTGCAATGACAGGACAAGGGGCAATGGGTTTAAACTGAAAGAGGGGAGATTGAAACTGGATGTTAGGTAGAAGTTCTTTCCAGTGAGGTCATTGAGACACTGGCAGAATTTGCCCAGGGAGGTTGTGGCTGCTCCCTCCCTGGAGGTGTTCAAGGCCAGGGTGGATGAGGCCTTGAGTGAGCTGTGCTAGTGGGAGCTGTCCCTGCCTATGGCAGGGGCTTGGAACTAGATGATCTTTGAGGTCCCTTCCAACCTTACCATTCTATGATTCTATGATAATTCACCAGTAATGCACCAGGTTCCTCTTCAGGATGGACTACTCCTCATTCACTTCCAATGTCAAAGATATTGGTCTTTGTCTTTGAAACAATTAAATATCAAGCCAGATTGCATTAAAGATTAAAATAATATATTAGAGTCACCACAATACTTGCATTCTCTGTGAAATGATGCAGAGCAAAGTGTCCATCATGAATAATACAAGTGCCAGCCAGCCCAGACACAAAACAAGCTTTCAGTGGAAAAGAATCAGAGAATGTCAGGACCTGGAAGGGACCTCGAAAGCTCATCCAGTCCAACCCCTCTGCAGAGCAGGATCTCCTATAACAGATCACATAGGAATGAGTCCAGGTAATTTTGAATATCTCCAAAGAGGGAGACTCCACAACTCCCCTGGGTAGCCTGTTCCAGTGTTCTGTCACCCTCACAGGGGTAAAAAATAATCCTCATTTATTTCACAGAATCGCAGAATCACAGAATTTTAGGGACTGGAAAGGACCTCAAAAGATCATATAGTCCCCCCCCCAGCCAGAGCAGGGTCACTTTTTTTCTTTTTTTTTTTTTTCTTAAGTCCAATTTTATTTTATTTTTCTAAATCCCACTTCTCCCTCATCTCTCTCCTTTCTTCCCCATCTCCTCTTTTCCCCCATCTTCCACTTCTCATCCTTTTCATTTCCATCTCCCTCCTTTCAGCACCACCTCCCCTTTTCCACCACACCTGCCCCTTTCCCACCCCACACTGCATTTTCCCCTTTTTCCCCCAAACCCAGAGCACCTGGGTCCTGTTGGAGTCTCCTCCCACCTCAGGTGTGACCACTTTGCCCTCCCTGCCCGCTCCCCTTTTTAATGGGCCCCAGGAAAGACAGGAGCCCTAAGCTGTGCCCAACTGGGCAGAGGGATCCTCCTCCCATCAACACTGGTGAGTCCTCATGGTGTGCACTGGGTGAATGGGAGTGGGACAAAGGCCGGGGGGCCTGGTGGCCCCCCGGTTAGACAGGATAGAGAGTAGATGGTTGTGCTAACATTACCTATGGATATTGTCTGGGCCTCTTTCCTTAGACTGAGCTTCTCTATATTTAGCTGCTTCTTTCTGTCCACTCATGATGAGCTGAAGTACTTGGTAGAACTGGAAACTCATGGGTGAGTGGTATTGTGGTGTCATAGAATTGTTTTGCTTGGAAAAGCTCTCCAAGATCATCAAGCCCAACTTTCAACCCAACCATGGCATTTTGGGCTGTGGTTTGATGGCCATGGCCACATGTTGCTTGAACACCTCTGAGGATGTTGACTTTACAACCTCCCTGGGCAGCCTGTTTCAATGCCTGACCACTCTTTCGGTAAAGAAATTGTTCCTCATGTCCATCCTAAACCTCCCCTAGCACAATTTCAAGCCACTTTTTCTCATTCTATCACCTGATACTAGTAAAAAAAATACTGGACTTATCTTCAATTCCTCGTTTTCTGATTTCACAGAATGTCAGGGGCTGGAAAGGACCTCAAAAGCTCATCCAGCCCAACCTCCCTGGCAGAGCAGGGTCACCTATACTAGATCACACAGGGATGCATCCAGGCAGGTTTTGAATATCTCCAGAGAGGGAGACTCCACAACCCCTCTAAGCAGCCTGTTCCAGTACTCTATCACCCTCACAGGGGGAAAAAAATTCTCCTCATGTTTACATGAATCTTCCTATGTCTCAGCTTCCACTCATTGCTCCTTGTCCTGTCATTGGGAATCACTGAGCAGAGTCTGGCTCCATCCTCCTGGCACTCACCCTTTAGATATTTATAAACATTGATGAGGTCACCTCTCAGTCTCCTCTTCTCCAAGCTGAAGAGCCCCAGAAACATATCCAGTGTGTCTTGCTTTAGTAATCATTACAGAACATAACCCTTCAGGAAAGACATTTCCATAAAAAGTAATTTTTAACAGAAAAATACCAATCTCTCTTGTCCCTTCATGACCAAAAAGGAAATTGACTAAATCTAAACCAGAATATTTTCCCAAATATTTATTTTTTTTATTGAGAGAAGAGGTAATAGGGGCTTTATGGCTACAAAATAGTAAAAAAATGGGGCTTAAAAGGATTTTAAGTGCTTATTTCCTACTGTTATTTTTGCTTGTCTACTTATTTGATAGTACTCAGTACATTTCCTCTCAATCTTACTTGGCATGGAAGGTAATCACATGCTATACTGTGATGGAGGGCAGTATGAAGGTAAAAAGCAGTTGCTGAAGAATTCAACCTGAAACTTCGTATCAGGATAAGCATAATCTGCAAATGTTTTTAGATTGAACTCTCAAACAAACAACTTTAGCCTCTGAAACTGTATAGTTTTTAAATTACAAGTTTTTAAAGAATGTCACAACGGTCATGCTGAGACTCAAGGCAGAGCTGGAGACAAAGCAGGGTCCATCCAGAAGACACAACTAGAGTCAGAGCTGGAGACATGCACTTCTCTGATGCTGTGGTGCTGCTTGGGCAGGGACTGATGGCCACCAAGTCAGTTGAAAATGCAGTTCCTGGGCCCATGAACAGAAAGTGAAGGAAGACTCCAGATGAGGTCTATTAGCGCCCTCAAGACCCTGCTTCTGAGGACTCGGACCGCTATTCCACTTCTGCACTCATCTTCTTAATTCCATTGGGTGTTTTGCTGGTTGTGACTGCAGATTGTGTAATCTACAGTCACACAGAACAGCAAAGAGTTTCTTCACATATACTGCACAGCCATAAGACAAGCTTCAGAGGCTTACACGTTAACAAATGTTATATTCCCCTTAAAAATATCTGATACAAGTAGAGACTAAATTACCTACCAGGACATATTTTCAACGTAGTAGAAATTGAATCTTGACATCTTGAGGCCATTATTAAAGTCGTAGCCACAAGCTAGATTTTCTTTTGTTCTTCAAGTAATGTCAGTTTATTCCCTCTAGATCTGTAACTGGACCATCTCATTACTGAAGCAAATGCATAAAAATGTTACCTTGTCCACAAGGTCCCTCTATTGCAATGTCATTCCAACGAAAGCAACATAGAATGATCAAAAAGATTTGCCACTTTAACTCTGACTTTCACAGCCAAGGAAAAATGTATTCCTGCTGCACACATTAAATATTTGTAACTGCTGTCAAAAATGGTCTTAATCCTGACTCATATTCTATTGACACTCATGAAGCAAAAGATTTTATAATTTATTATTTAGATATGAAGTATTTTATCTGAATGTAAAACAAGACTCAATTCTGAGTAAGGCTCGGGCAGGTGGTGACAGTGGCATTTTAATTTATATTGGAACATGGACAAAATTAAATATCATTTCAAGAGAGTCAGACACTGAGAAAAATAAGAGACTGAAAATAAGAAGCCATGGCACATCAGCTCCAAACAAGCAGCATGTAAAAGAAAGCTTCTAGATTGTGATGATGTGTAATTAGCCTCACATATGTACAACTGTATTTAACTCAAATTCACATCTACAGCATGAACAAATTTCACAATCTACCCTACCCAAAGACAAAAAGTGGAAAAACTTGACAAAAGATAACACTTATTGTTTATTTTAAGGGATGACACATCCAATTAACCTCAGCACGTCTGACACAAACTCCCCCCTAGTGTGAGAGCAGCTGTTTTGGAGTGGTCACCTTGGAGACTGCTAGATTTCTGGATGTGCCAATAGGAGAAGAGGTCTCTGTGACTTTGGTTGAAGGCATGAACTGATTGTTGGGTACTGCTGTTTGAAATTTTTCGTGGAGAAAATGTTTGGATTGCTACCCTTTCCTTGCACTGAAACAGGCAAGCTTTAGAGACAGTTGCATTTTTTCTCTCAATTCACATCCAAACAGAGATCAAGTCTGAGACTAAGCTTTCAAATTCTGCAGCTAAAGCTTTAACAGTTATGAGGAATCAAAGTCAGGATTTCCTCTGTGCTGGTTTGAGGCTAATTGGAATATTTTAATTAAAAAAATTATAGGGAGTGAAAAGAAAACAATGGTGAGGTTTACTTCACTCATAGGCTTGCTGAGATGTATAAAAACAAGGACACAAATATAGGTAAGATGGAGAGTCTCTCTGGGAGCTGCTGTGTCTTCTGCCTTCTGCTCTGTAACCTAACTACTCTGCTTCTAATCCCCCTTGCCCATTCTCCAAACTCACCTTGCACGTAAGCCAAACCTTGGGGTAAGGTAGAGGGGTGGGAAGAAGGTGGAAGGGTGGTTGGGAGCCCCTCCTGGGGACTCTGATTTCTGGGAGGGGGATTGTGTTTCTGTATTACCTTTAACTTGTATATTTGTGTAAATATTCCTGTATATTGTGTATATATCTGCTTGTATATTGTGTTAAGCTGTAAATAGAGCTTCAGTCCTTAACTTCTATCTGGCTGAGTCTAGACTGGGTGATTTTCATAGAGTGGGGGAGGGGGGCAGGTAACTCCCAAACCATCACATCCTCTAATAAGTTTGAGGTACTGCTCTTTGCTTTATTGTAAACATTACATTCATTGCTTACCAGTCTAAACTTAACTGAAGTTGCAACTCTTTGCTCTCTCGTCAGCTGGCTCCATGCTCCCTAATCAACAAAGCAGTACAGAGCACAGCCACTTAGATGTTATTTAACCACTTAGAAGATATTTTATCTAGGTAAATGTAGATCAGTTTGTTCTGAGGGTCCTGATGATTGCATCCCCCTATTTTTGATTAGAAAATATTCCTTGAAAGAATGACTGATCTTGTGTTTCACATCTGCTGTTCCTGCTTCCCCTTTGTGGAGCTTGCTCATTCAGTCTTTTCTGGAAAATTAATGTCATTAAGAACGAAAGGAAGACAGGTAGAGCTGTTATTGACAAGGCAAATACTGCATACAATGAAGGGAGAAAAATCAACAGAGAGTTGTCATTTACGAACTCTAGAGAAATAATTCAGCATGGAATAAAAGTGGTGAAAAAATACATCCTGTCAGTTTGACAGGAAAAGCAAGTTATTGCACAATATTCACTTGCAGGAATATAGGAGGAAAAGTGCTGGTTTCTGCTTTCTCTCTTACAAAAGCATCTTTTCACATTTATTCACACGCACATAGAAAAATCGAGGTTTAGAGGGGCTGAATTTGAAAGATTTCATTAATAGTTCTTTAACCCATGAAAGTTTGCTCACTCAGTACCAACTGGACTAAGAGTCAAGATCCTAAGTCCAAAATAGAAACTGTCAGGGAGTCTCTTTTGGGATTAATGCAAAACTGCATTTCACAACCTTCCTGGACTATGGGAAGCAGCCAGAAAACTGCTTTCACTTTCCTAAGACTTAGGTCTCTCAGATGCCACTTCTGGTGACCTCAGAGGCAACAGAGGACGAGGGAGGCTGAGGAGAGACCACACCCTGCATCTCTGACAACTGGCCAAGCAGCTGAACTCCAGGTTTGAAGCTGTGATTCTTCTTCCTGCAATAGTAGGAAGGAAGGTAGGTTTGGATTTATTTCATTTCAGTCTCTAATCTTTCCAGAAGACAAGAATGACAATGTTTCCTTTCAAAGCAATGACAAAGGTCCTTCCTGTCATGCAGTGGGTAGACTTTGGCAAAGTCAACTACCACAGGATATCTAAATCATGCAATTGATTTCATTGTTTCTAAAAATTGGTTCTGCTTGAGGGGCTTGATGTGATCAGACTCATCTTACACTAACAACTCAGAAGCCTTGACTAAAGCTGTCATGGATGGAGGGCCAGGCCCAGAGAGTGGTGGTGAATGGTGCTACATCCGGTTGGCAGCTGTCACCAGTGGTGTGCACCAGTGCTGGACCTGGTCCTCTTCAATATCTTTATTGATGATCTGGACCAGGGGATTGAGTCCAGCATCAGTAAGTTTGCAGATGACACCTAGTTAAGAGCAGGTATGGATCTGCTGGAG